>JAULBW010020202.1:0-90898 GCA_032358265.1 Vaucheria bursata | reverse complement strand
TGACTCTCCTTGAACTTCTACCAAAGTGACTCTCCTCAAATCAGAATTGTACAAATCCTTTTGAATCGTATAATTATGCAAATCTCTCTGAATTGTACCGCAGCTACAAACAGATATAGTACTTTAGGAAGTTAATTCCTAACATTATGCATCATAACATGTATTTCACATGTCTTTTGTTATTTTGTCAGGGCTCAACAAAAGTGTTAGCTACATGCTATGAATCTCTTGATTTTATTAAAGCAGAAGCTTTTAACTCAAATACTATAAATATTATATGGAACACCAAATCAGGTGATTTGGAAAAATTTAATAGAAATTTTGATGCACCAACAAATAATGTGTCTTGCCAGAGTAGAATTGAAAATCATTCTTGGATAGAGAAAAATTATTTAACTGCATACCTTCATAATGTCACAGTATATAGTCAAGCTACTATATCTTGTCAGGGTACTTGCCACTCCTGCTATCTCTCTAAATTATTACAGTATAACTGCATAGTTATGTCAGTCTATGTTCACTTATATTTCACCTATACCTTTTTGCCTCTTTTATCACATTGTGCCTATTGTTGCAACTGCACCTTACTACCAAATCTTCTATATCAACATCTTTGTTAAAATCCTTAATGGGTTTCTTTGTTCTACACCTTCACAGTTTACAACATGTCAACTTTCTTGTGGTAAATTGGAAATCTCTGATTATTTTCCGAATAGTCATGTAACCAGTTTGACCTATCAGGATATCTGCCCTGTCCCCAGATACTAGGACTTCTACAGCCCCCTGCCCCCTGGGAGTTGATGATTCAACAGTATGAATATCGATTAGTAGCACTAAGATTTTTGTTAGGAATTAACTCGTTAACGGTTAAATTTGTGTTATAGCTGTGAAATTCTTTTTATGGCGAGTCATTGCTGGTTTTTGATGATGGGCTAAGTTTGGGATTTGTGTGTTGCTGTGAAGTATGTTTCACTTCCAGCAACACAAATTATGTTTGCGTAAATATACTTTCTGCATTTGGTTCTGAATTTTGTTTGATATACATTCATAACAGTTTTATGCTTAAATCCTGATGCTTCTAAATATTTTGATAACTATATATTTACCCGAGAATCCTAGTACAACCGACAAATGGCTGACCCTATTTTCATCATGTTCTCTTAAAACTCTACTTTACAATCTTCTATTCTACTTCAAACTCCATTTCAACTGGTTAGATATTATTACTGAATCATCATCAAGACTATATTTCTGCTTAATTCAGCTCTATTATCAGTTACTCCGCTTTATTTTCACGGAAGATAATTTCAAAGGATTGCTTCAATAATTCAAGAATTGTCACAAGCCTACCTATGAAAATCATTGCATTCATTTATGAAGTAAAAGGTTCACCGGAGAGCCAGTTTTATGGGCACTTCAAGAGAATATACTGCAGGAGCTAGTGGGGACATGTCTATTTGTTCAGTCTTGTCTTTTTGTTCATTCTTGCAAGCTTAATACAACTTTTATATTTTTATTAAATCTTATATTTACTTTGTTGCTTATTTGCCCCCTGCAATACATTGAACTTCACTCCGTCTACAGAGCCACATTATCCATATAATTGTTTAACTAGCATATTACATTATTATATTTTCTTCTTCAATCCCAACATATCTCTATATAAAAACTATCTGCCTTGATAACATAATCTTTTAATACTGTTCCACAAATTCTGAAACCCACATTTTTCCTACATTTCATAATTAATTTTCAATGCCAATGTTGGAAGGATGAAGGAGACAATACAATAATATAATATAATAAGAGGTACCTAAAGTGGGTAAAGTCCGATGTACGGCAGAGGTCAGGCAAACAGCAAAAAGCAAAGAAAAGATTTATTAAAAATATAAAAGTTTTATTAAACTTAGAAGAGTGAACATAAACACAAGACTGAACAAATAAACATGTTCCCGCTAGCTCCTGCGGTATACCCTCTTGAAGTGCCCTTGAAACTGTCTCTCCGGTGAATTTTGCTGCATCTTTTACTCCATAAATAAGCATATTAATTTCCAAAGGTAGGTTTGTGACAATTCCAGAATAATTTAAGTAGTTCTGAGAAATTATCTTCGGCGGAAATAAAGCGGAGTAAAGTGGAGTAAAGCGGAGTAAAGTGGAGTAAAGCAGAGTAATTGATATTGAAGCCGAAGAAAGCGGGATTACAAGATAGATGATTATCCTGGAATAATATCCAAATAGTTGACGGCGGAGATTAAAGTATTATGACAGGAGATAGAGCAGAATAAAATAATACCCAGTAAGTTGAAGAGGTATTATGACACAGAACATGCGTAGGTGGAAAATAAGTGAAGAAGTTTCCACAGAACCATAAGAAATATGACACGTGGCAAATTGTAGAGGTATAGAACAAATGAGTCCATAAAGGATTGTGACAAAGGTGTAGACATAAAGGATTTGGCATTAAAGGCGCAATTAGGATAAAAGGCGCAAATAGGTAAAAGAGGCGAAAGGTGAAGGAAAGTGTGGGCGAAATATAGGTGAACATAGACGAACATAGATGAACATAGTAGAGCAGTTATGCCATAGCAATTTAAAGAGATAGCAGGACCGGCAAATATCCTGACAGCCAATATCTCTACAAATATCTTCAATATCACTACTCATTATAAAGCAATAATCCCATTGCTGGTTATCTGGCTGCTTATGCTTGATATTTCTTAAAATAAAACTGTTTCATGCAATTCAGTTTTTTTCTTTTCTCTTGCATTATACTGTTAATTGAGGGTGTTACACCACTGCATTAGAAAGGAAACACCAAACCCATATAGCCTGCTAGTATGATATACATTCATATTTCACAACAATTTTGTATAGTTTGCCTTGTTATGTTTTTTTTGTGCACCATGTGTTGTTTTCTAGTTTTCATCTTCATAGATAAAGCTAAAAAAAACAAAAATATGTTGATTAATATGATTTCAAACAGAAGTATATAAACAAAATGCTATTGTTATGAATGTACCAGACAAGAAGAACACAAAGGCTATACAAGCATGGTAACATTATACAATCATAATTTGTGTTGCTGAGAGTGAATAAGAAACACACTCAGCAACACAACAAACATGGTCTCAACGCCAATCCATCTGGAGAGTCACAAAATGATGCAGCTAAAATGGAATAACTCTTAAAAGAGTAATTTCCTTAAGAACTAATTGTTGTAAACAAATTAGTTCCTAACAGCTACCAAATAATTGCATATATTTGTAATATCTACAAAAACTGTTCAAATACTTTTAAATTGAAGAAATACAGCATTACTCATGCAGCATATTTAAAAACAGAGGGATATGTTGAAGTTCATATAATTATGAAGCCAAAATTTGACTTATTATTAGGTAGCATTGGCCAAATGAAGGCATATAACACATTAAGATTTAATACTGAGACAGTCAATGATGCTTTTAGTCTCAATATTTTTCAATTACGCATACAAAACCAAAATATCAAACAAAATAAACAGTATGGTGTAGTAAAATGGACAGAACTCAAAAACTATCAAAAGGGGTAATCAATAATCTCAAAACTTTGTTTTGAATCTATCCAATCCGATGAGCTATTTTTGGGGCAAGTATTCAGACTAGTCAAAATATTGAAGTAGTCAAATTGCCGATAGAATTGGATATTTATTTACATCCAAAAAGCTGCTTGATAATTCATGCAAAACAATAAGAAATCAAAGAGAAAATTTGCTTTGTTACTTTGAAGGTATGTATCAAAGATGTAAACCAAATTGAGCTATTGAAAATATGAGCACTAATTTTGCAGTTTTTGATTTAAAGAGAAATTTATGTTAGCTCATTTTCTCTTTAGTGTAGCATTCATAAAATCTAAAAAGTTTAAGATATTAAAATTTAGCAAAACAATGAAAGATGTATCCTATGACTATTGTAAAGCGGAAATGAATACAAAAATTGCATATATGGATATTCTCAGGCTGTTTAAAATGCAGTTAAACAAATGTAGCCTAACATCCATGTAATCGCATGTTGGCTTTACTTAGTTAGAGATGCTCAAAAACATGAGTTCCTTTTAGTATGTTTATCAAATGATAATTGCGTAATAAATTATCTGTGTGATATGCATTAGGTGCTAGACTGATTAAGTATTGATGGATGCTACAAAGTGGTACTAAAAAGTGGGAATTTTTAATCAGGAGTAACATGCTGATAGGTTTGAGGCAGTGTCTAAGAAATATATTTGGATTTGATCATTTACTTCTGCAAGTTATGTACAAAAGTCAAATAGAATCTAACCAAAGGAACATGAAACAATAAGATCATTTTGGAAAACTTCAAGGAAGCACTGCTTTAGATCTGCAAAACACAGTTCTTATGATTATTTCCTCTATGCAGTCACTGCCATATTTTTTGTTCTATAACTTTGAGCCCATACCATATGTTATTGAACAGGCTGCAAAAATATGTATGCATGAAAATGAATACTGCATTTGAGTAAGTCAATGTTACAGAGAAATAAAATATGCTATTAACTCAGAAAAATGTCCTATCTATCACAAACCATAGAAGGGGTAGACTTTTCAAAATTGAAAAAAGAACTATAGATTTTGTTTGTCAGCTTGCTGATAAAAATTCAAATTCAAATCAAGCAATTTGTCAAACTTTGAAACAATGTATTTACAGGTTGGAACATAAAATTGAATTTTATAGTTTCAATACATAGTATCTGTAATTTTGATTAAGAATTGGAAATTAGAAATATATTGAGCTTCAAATGTGCTATTTTTTTCCAATACAGGATGGGTATGTTGTCATACATTACTTATATATGCAGTTGTTCATGATATTGATACTAATCAAGGATATAAGTTGATGCTAGCATCCTCAAACTCAGTTAGAAACCAAAAACCTTGGAGAGCAAAGAAAAAAGGTTTTGATTTAAAAACACTAATGGATCAGTAATCAATATATAACATGTCACCATCTGGAAAGATTGTTGAAAAAAAAATTTCAATACCTATGAACAAAATATAGTTATTTTTCAAACAGAATTAAATGATGCTGCTACATTCAGTTAATTGGATTTCAAATTTTGTTGAAATTGATACAAAATGGATTGCAAATTTTGTGAATGAATTCATCAAAATATGGAAATGAATGAAGTTATTAGTAAAATTAAGCAGTATAATATGTAGGAGACAGCCTTGAAAAGTAAACAATGGGACGTTCAGTAGCATTTAAATGCATCTCCTGCATTGTGCTTTTAATAAATTAAAAATCAGACAATGTTTTATCCTTGAATCAAAATAAGAAAATACTAAATATCTTTACAGAAGCCTATTCAATTTTCCTTACCATCAGTAACTGCTTCAAAGAGTAAGAAGCACGGGAATTTATGTTTTTGTGTATAGTACTCCTACTGTTATTCCTCTGAACTCCCCTACCTTGCTCAATAATTCAAACATGCATTCAAAAGATTGGGACCCGTATCCTCAAGTATCATTTAAATTTTCTAAAATTAGTTGAATATTGTTGAATTTCAGATTTGGTTTCATTAGTAAATTAAATATATTGTGCATAACTTATGAAAATAATTGTACTACATTTAAGTACATATCAGTACTGACAGTTATTTCATGCCGTAGAGTAAATCTCAGATGAAGATAATTTTGTATGACTGTTAGAAATTATCTCCCTTATAGATTAATTCTATTTTGATAGCTGCGGTCAGTTTTCATTTATGACGTTCCAAGTAAATTGGTTGCACAGATGCCAGTAGGGTTATATATTCAGTTGTGTTGATGGAGTTAGCTCACTTCTATCAACACAATTAGTGCATGATAAATATATACATTTCTGTCACAGTTTCTTGTGCTTTGTTGTATTTCATGTTTCTAACAATGACCAACATATTTTGTTATCTGAAGCTTGATACATCAGAAAATAGAAAGCTAAGCTTGGCACAATATGACTTTTTGCTTATCTTTTATAGATCAGAATTTTTTTGAAGTGGATTTGAAATATCTGAATGTAACCAATCAATTGTATTTTTTTCCTGAGCCATGCTTTCAACTATCTAGTGATTCAAAAGCTTAAAAAATTACTGAAATTTAATAGCTGCTTATAATTTTTTAAAGACACATCCTGAAACCATCTTGATAGGACATGTATGTGGTGTTTATGTTCATGAATAACTATAATATGCATAATATTGGTAAAATTTAAAGGCATGATAAAAACAAGATACAGTATAGTAAGGATAAGTTTATAGACACTTTAAATATTTGTCTTTCAAATCAGCCGAAGCAACTCCATATTAGAGCAACAAATTGGAAGTTCTGCATTTGTCCTAATGGGTCACATAAATATCTATATCCATCGGAAATTTATGTGTGACGACAATAGGCTCTGTCAGATGCGGAGTTATCATGAAATTTGTTTAAAATGTCAGCCTTTGTAGCCTATTATTTTTGCCTCCATATTGGGAATACAGTGCCATCTAGAAGAGCATCAATTTGGTTGAGGATAGAGTTCAATACATAAAGTGCACTTTTGATCACAATAAAATATATGTTGTATGCTGTATGATTTTGTTGGCACATTACAAAAATGTTAGTCTGACAAGAAAAAGATTAAAGATATACAATGTGCTTTAATCTCAATAACAGCATAAGGGAGTACAAGACAATAACAGAGAGAAAGGTATAAAAAGTATATTATTAAAAGGAGTGAATCTGTCTGCATGCGCTATAGAGAACGTTGTTTACTAAGAAGCTGCAGAAAAGCAGAGTGAAGAAAAAACCATCAAAACAGAGTTAGGAATATGTAATTACAAAGATGCAATTAAATAGCCTCTTCGGGTTTTTATAAGGACCAGAAGATTTTTTGGGTAACCAAAAATAAATTTTTACAGAATAAAATATTTCAAGCTACAAATAATTGTAGAATTGTAGAGATGAACTATTGAGTTGGGACCATAGAGTTGTAAGTTGGAGTTTTAGAGTTGTATAGAAAGAAAATGTAGACGGGTACAGATCACAGGAACGGGTCACATTTGGCATGGGAATTGGAGCAGTAGTTAATAGAAATCTTGAAAAGATATGGAGGATATGCTTAGGTTGCTTGAATATCTATTAGCATTTCAATACCTCCTGGACTGCTCATCCGCAAGTAGGACTATTCAACTGCAATGAGTATAGCAAGATATTTCTATACCCACCCACAAAACCCATACTTAGAGTGTAGTCTACTCCATTCAATATGCAACACTTCTGTTCCTCAGCACAAGAGACTGTGATCCACATTGTAATTGAAATTGTCCGAGGACGAAGGGAGAGCAAACATCCTTGTAAATAAATTAAAGCATATGATAATCTAGGTTGCCTATGAAAATGGTCGAAGATGATGCTTTGAATGAAACTGTGTTGATGCTGTCATACATCAAAGTTTCTACTAGAATTTTCTGCAGAACTTACCGACTTGATAGTGAGTAAATAACAGAAAAAAATATTGAACCTGATCAGACTTAGTGAAGTAATCTAAATCCGAGAAGAATAATCAAAAATAAATATTTTTCAATATTAACCGATGACAATTTCGATATACCGGAAAGGAATATATTTTGAAAATAAGTAACTGTTGATCGATCAACATCATAATGATTGCTACAAAATATTCTAGACCAAACATAGGACACATTGTTGCTACTACATTCCCCAATTTAAGGCATTGTGCTCTGTGAAATTTGCAGTCAATTTGCGATGGCGGAAGTTTTAAATATTATCGGTCTCGACATTGGATCTGAGAAAGTCATGACTGTTCTCAGTAATGGAGAGGTGATTCGAAATGAATTAGGTGGCGTTGGTAACTCCTCCGTCGTGGCCTTCTCGAACAAGTCAAGACTTATTGGGGAGAGTGGCGTTCCTGTCATCTCAAGCAATCCATCAAATTGCATCACGGGATTAAAGCAATTGGCAGGCGCAGAATATTCGGCATGGTCTACGGTACGCGGTTCTCAACATCGAGCATATCAACATTTCGCTGATCCCAACAAGAATACACCTTCAATTTCGTTTTTATATCGTGATGAGCAAATAAACTTGAACGGAACTGTTTTACTAGCAATGTTGCTTGCAAAAGTAAAAGCAAACTTCCTCGCTACTAAAAATCTTATGAGTGAGTTCCCGCTTTCTGTTGCTATCGCATTTCATTCCAGCACCACCCTCAAAGAACGCCGAGCGATCAGTGATGCAGCGAAGATTGCAGGATTTCACAGACCGAAGTTATTTACTTCTGCAGATTGTATTGCTGCATTGTTCTCGCGTAAGCATTCAATTCCCGTGGATGCCTTATCTCGAATTATCTTGTTCGTAGACATGGGTAGCTCTCAGACAGAGATATCTATTGTAAAGTTTCTAGGTGGCGGAGGCACTGAAATAATTACGTCAATTGGCACAAAGATAGGTGCGGCTGAGTTTGATTTCGATCTTTTCGACTATTTTAGAGTAAAGGTGCGATTGATAGCAGATATTTATCTGAAACACATATTCCAAAGTTGATATATTCAAGCTTCAGACAAACTTATTTTCAAGTCAAAATTATGAAATGTTCTGTCAAATTTTTTAATTGCCCTGTGCTGCCTACTTTTTGGCGACTTAATTGTTGGGCTTATAAGCTTGCAAATATGTTTTATATGTGGAATTCGAATGGCATTGAATACCTAGTTTTTAGTATGTTTTTATTCATCCATCAATTTTTTACTAACTAGAGCACAAGTCTCTGCTAAATTAACGGATGAAGCTTTGAGTTCCTACAAATTTGATTGCATAGATATCTGGAATAGTTACCATGATTAATTTTTTTAGGTCAAGGAACAATATAATGAGGATGTAAAGCCAGGAACAAAGCGCGGAGCCAGACTTCTAAGGGCTTGTAGGCGTCTTAGGGAACTTTTAAGGTATTTCACATTGCACATTAGCAACGCACTATATT
This sequence comes from Vaucheria bursata, assembly GCA_032358265.1. Lineage (NCBI taxonomy): Eukaryota > Xanthophyceae > Vaucheriales > Vaucheriaceae > Vaucheria > Vaucheria bursata. The sequence continues at coordinate 81,890 of JAULBW010020202.1, read as the reverse complement.
TTTATTGCATGCTATTATAATATTGTTTTATATGCAGACGTATGCATTATATCTGTTCACTTGTTGGCTAGAGTCAACTTCGAATAAGACGAATCTACCGGAACCACCAAATCAATTCGTTATATCTGAAATCTGAAGCTGAAATTGGCACAATATGACTTTTTCTGATATTCATTGCGGATGATAGACTGTTAAAATATACTTATCATATTCGATGTGTCCTATATGTTTAAGTATGTGTGCATACCAGATACTGGATTAATCAACAGTATAATTTTCCCTGATCTTTACGCTTATTTTGTACTTAGTACAATTCCGGAAGCTACGACAACTGTTGAAAATCTATGCGAGGATAGAGATGTTCCTCTTTCACTTACAAGGACAGAGTTACATAGTCTCTGTGAGTCATCTATCAATGCATTTTCAGCTATACTACAAGCTGCTTTAGCAAAGGCTGGGCCACAGGTTAGTTTTATAAGCTCAAATGAAATTTAGAATATCGAATTAGTTGTCTTAAATAGCATACAGCCTAAGATATATGCAAGAACTCAGGCTATATTTGTATGAGGTTCTACATAAATCTACAGAACACTTGCTTTTTTATTTAAAAAAAGAATATGGCAAATCCGTCGGGACCACCAATTAATTTGTTGCATTCAAAATTCTTAATATCTGAAGCTAAACTGGAAAGATAAAGCTTTTCTTTTATTTGCTATTAGTGAAAATTTGTAAAAGCGAATTCGTGTTATCTTAAAATTATATATTATAATAATAGCAAGCCAAAGTTTTGGGCTCTCAATAGTAAATTATTTAGTGAAGCAAAATAAGCATTCAATGTGGACATTTTTCATATTGTTATTAACAGTAAATAATAGAATTTTCATTAGTAGTCACCCAAATAGCACTGAAAATATCACTGATACTGAAAATGCTGAATGAAATGAATAGTTGAAATTTGAAAATATGTAAGTAGTGGTAATTTGGGCCATTCAAATAGTTCGTTCTACTTATATCCTCAGCATTTTCTGTTGGTTTGGTTTCTCGTATGTTGATCGATGAAATGCTGTGCTAAACTAATTCATAGTCGATAATCTTTTTTGGTGTATTAGTTATTTTATTTATTTTTTTCTAATTAAAAGTTACAAAATGTATAGGTGAAAGCAGAATTATGCGGTGTGGAACTTTTTGGTGGTGGCACAAGGATGCCCTGTATACAGGTATTTATATTATATCACTTCAATTAAATCTTGCTCTAAAAAAGCAATGTTAGCATTTGATACATTTTACATATTAAAAAGGATTGATGTCTGAAAAGTTAAAACATCTCTCCATACAACCATAACTATGAGACATATTCCTGCAATTTGCTTATGAATTTACATTTTCTATCAGCTTGTTAACTTTTTTCCGTAAAAGTTAGAATTTATAATTGATTTAGAGAGTACTTAAAGCCCAATGCTGTGAAATTAGAATAGACAAATCAAAATGAAACCACTCTAATTTTGTAAGAATTAATATCCAAATATTACAAGTTCTATTAAAGCTTGACAAATAAGCTAAGATTAATTTGAATATATGTTTTCCAGGATTCTCATATGAGTGCAAATTCGACTTAAATATTTGATTTTTTGTACCGAAAATTAATTTATATAACACACACTTGACCCTTTAAAATGTTAATCGACTCTTTTCCAATTTTCAGGGGTTGAAGCTACTGCGTTAAATTTATATCATTTTAAAATTTCAGAAAGTTCAAAGACCAAAGGGCATAAATTAGTCTTTACTGCTCTTCATAATAAAGATTTAATTTTTTTTTACAGATATTTTCTAATGATTTTTATTTTAATTTTGTGTTCTAGGTAGTTTTTTCATTAAAATGGCATATATATATATGTATTGATGCTACTTTTTATTTCTTGTGTAAAGGAAATTCTCTCTCGATTAAATGTACCCATGGGTCTTAAATTGGATGATGCAGCATTGGCTTGCGGGGCTGCTATTTTAGGGACTGCTGCTGGATTAGGTCGTTAACCTATTTCAATATTCATTTTTTGTATAGCATTTACAGTTTTATTTACATCCATTTCAAGATTTTATAATTGATGTTCATTAATTATGCAGCTTTTTTGCCACGTATCAACAGTAAAATATTGTATTTTTTTGTTATACATAATGTTGTCAAGGTTTATAGTTTGCGCTTGGGCGGTATTTTAATTTTAGACTTGATTTCTTCATCTCAGATTTTTCCTCGGAAGAAATTGATAAGGCAGAAGGAATGAGCGATGACGAAATCAAAGCTGCTCAAGAAATTGAGGTTTGTTTATTTATATGTGCATTCTAGTATTTTGAATTAAGAAAAAATGTAACAGCCCTTTATTACTCTTTTTCGTGAAGGAAGCAATGGCTGCAAGAGACAAAGAATTAATGGCTATTGCAGAGCATAGAAATGCAATGGAGGGGCTAATTTTGAGCATGCGGTCCGCTAAAGAGGGACCGCACGGGGGTACTTTACCAATGCAGACATTAGAACCTCTTTTAGATGAAGTTGACGATTGGTTGTATAGTGACGAAGCAGATAAAGCCACTATAGAACAGGTAGTATCGGTTTGATTCCAATAGATAAATTGTTTACATAGTCCATTTGAATATGAAGTTTTCGATATTAGGATATTAATGTTATACTCTTGCATGCTTTAGATGCGCGAGAAGTATGAAATCTTTGCAGCTCAGTTGAAAGAAATATGTGCAAGCTATTTTGAAGAGCAGGTTTGTACTTTTCATGCCTAGAAAAATTGTGCATAGATAAATACTTTATATTTCAAATTAATGCAGGACAAGAAGAAGCTTGTATTTGAACAGTCTCTGGAAGAAGAATCCGCACGTGCAGCTGAAGAAAGATTGAAAGATCCAAATGCTATGGAGGAGGAGGCTGATAGAGACCAAAGACGGCTTAAGAAGCCTGAACGAATGCGACTGCTCGTGAAGAACAAAGAGGTAATAATGAATCAAAAGCATATAATTGTAGGATAATTACTCAACTTTAAATAAAGTCCAATAAGCTTTGGATAAAGCGAGTTATAACCGAAAATATGAAGCTGAACTTGGCACATTATGACTTTTGCATTAATAAGCCATAAGTGAATCTATTACAGGCAAATTTTACTATATCCGAAGTTTAATTGAAATGTATAAATAATCAAATATTGGGTATTACATAAAGCTGCTTCAATATATTTTACGTGTATTGGTATGTTTTCATTTTATCAGGAAGGAAATGAGCTATTTCAAGGCAAAAATTGGACGGCAGCAGGAGCTCGATATGCTAAAGCACTTTCACATGCTGCAAAATTTATTGACCTGAATCCTGATGAGCAAGTACGTTTTTGCGAATTTTTAATTTAAGCTGTCAAGTTATAGTCGTGTTCGATATGTATAAGAATCACTAAGAGTTTCATACACATGATCGAATTTTAGTGGATAGCTGCTCATTGATAGTTATTCATTCTTTTTTTAGGCGGAGGTGAATGCTTTGAAGGTGTCGCTGTATTTGAATCTATCGCAGTGTTATTTGAAATTAGAAAAGTGGGATATGGTAGTTGTAAATTGTACTCATGCTCTCGAGTTAGACGATAATAGGTGAAAATCTCATTTTATCGTTACTCTGTTTTGTAATGTACATTTTCGTATCCACACTCTTCATCGTTGGATTCATAAAGTAAACTTCAGATACAATAAATTTTCACTTGCAATGAATAAATGAAAGGCCCATATTTTGCCAAGTTCAGCTTCCTATGTTCAGTTATAACAAATAAATTCGGTGGGTCCAACCGATTCTTTATATTTGAAGTTTACTGTATTAATTTATCTTTATATATATTTACAAATGATGATGAATTTTTTTTATTTTCAGTGCGAAAGCAATGTATCGACGCGGATATGCTTACTATTCTAAGAAAAATTTTGATAAAGCCGAGCAAGATCTGGACCGGGCTTATAAGCTGACTCCTGATGACAGCTCTGTGGTGTGTTATACTTGACATTTATGTATTGTAATAGGAAAAGTCAACATTTGGATTTTTAAAATCTACACTCTTGATATTCAGTTTCTGTAGTACTATGCTTAGAACAGCATAAGAGAAATTGACAAGAAAAATGATGAAAAATATCCCTTGAAAAGTAAAACTAATCGAATTTTTAAATTTTCTATAGCAGTAATAGGCATATTCACTAGTGCATATCCATGCACGTACGTGCTATGTACATGCGCTCATGCATATATACTAATATTTATATATGCACCAAAATGTGGCACTGATATATCCTCTTTTCAGATTAAGCTACGATCTCTCGCAAAAAATAAACTGAAGGAGCAAGCAAAAGCAGAGAAATCTATGTGGGCTAAAGCATTTGGCACAAAATAAATGTTTTGTAGCCATTGAAAATGTCAATATTGTCTACAGATCCCATATTTTATTCCTCAAATTTTCATATTTCTTATTTTACCCACAATATATGTATATATGCAATATGCTATTCAAACTGTTCCAAAGTTATTCAAATGAAACATATTTTTTCAATATATACATTATGAATATGGATATAGCTCCACTTTAATATCATTTAATTAGTTTATTCACTCTAAGCCAACAAGAGAACATTATGAAAAAATGAACTGCAAGCTAGCATTAGATTTATATAACTAAAGACCGTTCATGACTGTGCTACCTGACGCCAATAAAAAATTTGCATTCATATTGAAACAGATAATATGCATCAATATCAAAATAAAATTTGCCTCAAACTGATTTACCATAATAATTGATAAAATAATATAACTTCAAAGCATTGGAAATATTCTTGAGACCTTTTTGTTAAACTCAACAATTTAAAAAAATGCAAAATTTCTAAAAGATTCATGTATTTGGAACTTTATATGAAATTACAAATCTTTAAGCATTGTTATATATATATATATGCATGTACATTCAGTAGCCTTGGACATTAAACCATGTCAAGAAATATTTTAATATTCCTGGAGTTAGATTATTATGATTTTTTCAATCAAGTTTTACTCACAGCGTCATCTACTGAACATAGATAAATACGATTATGTTCAGATTGCTCATGCAGCTTTCAATAATTCTAGTTATCAAGATATATTGCTCTTGTACCGCTTATCTAGCTATTTTTATGTGTATCCCGAATGCTACGAATGTCCCCAAACTTATCTTAAAGCCACAATGTAAAGATTTTTTGTGTAATTATACATTCGCACAATTATTTTATTGGGGGTATTTCATGTTACCTTTAAGGTTACCCTTATGTGACCTGTACAAAATCTCTCGCAACTTTTATTTCTGATCGCTCCTCTTATTATTGCAATACATATTGTACTGAAGGTCTTCTTGGTGCTGCACTAATTTGTGATTATTGAAGTCTTATTATTTGTTTTACAAATATATATGTATCTAAATTCCTTTACTCTTTCTTTCATTGATTTATCAGTATTATCTCATCATTCAACTCGTGACGCTTCTTTAGCATTGTGTATCTTCAAGTTGACTTTCTCTTGTTAGTTTTCTTTACATTGTATGTGAAAGTCAATTTAATAGCATTGTAATTTTTTATGAGCATCTAGCTTTTAATTATTAATATCCCATCAACAGTCCCTTTGTTACCTCATACAAAATGCACTAAAAAAACTTGAACTGAGTTGTAATAAATACAACTTTATATCTTCATACAATGACAACAGTGGGTGTGCAGATTTGCTCTGTTTCAATTTTAAATTATTTTTTCCTCTGCAAAAGAATGATAACTTTTAGTAATTATTTTGGGATTAATTTAGATGCTGAGTTTGTTTACTTGTGATTTAGAATGAAAACAAATCTGTTAAAAATATGCTGAATTTACTTGACTTGAGTCAATTTCATACCCCTATTTCCAGTTTTGTAAAGGCAAGGATTTGCCTGCTTGCTCTTTTTGCCTAACTACCACAGTTGTTACTACACTTAAAAAATACTTGACATGTGGTAGTAATAGCAAATAATCTCCTAAAACTTAAGATAATAATAATAATGATGTTTCTATAGAATAGAAAAACTTCCTTCACTGAAGCCAATATACGTTGACAAGATTCACAATATTTTTTTATTGTGCCTACAAAATGCCCATGTTCTTGATTTCTGTTGTTTTTATTGTTTTTTTCCATTTTTGTGCATTTTGATATTCTAGTGTCATAGTAATACAGCAGTGTAAAAAACATGTTATGATTATGCTAAAACTATACAGACACTAAGCCATTATTGTACTGTAACAGCAAAATGATGGTTACAGAAACTATATTTCTTTTTACATAAGTAAATATTGCATTCTTACCTAGAGGTGTTGCTCTTAGTTAATTTTCTTCTACTTTTTATCTCTTTATAACCACTAGTTAAGAATTGACTTCCTAAAGGGCTAATTCTGTTTGTAGCTGCAAAACATTTCAAGAGGGTTTATATAATTCTAGATTTAAGGACAGTCGCATCAATAGAAGTTCAAGGAGAACCACATAAGTAGAAGTTCAAGGAGAGTCATATATTTTGAACAATCAGCTTACATATATTTTTGTGTTGATAGAATGTCCTGACTTCTATCAATGCAAATAATTGAAGGCAATGTATCTCCATTAATTCTTGTCCGTTTCTTCTTGTATTTAACTGCTGTGTTCCTAATACTATTTTTTACTTTGCAAAGCCTAAATGTCTTCATACATTTATTCAATTTTGGTAGTTAATATGACTACCAAGTCACATGGCAGTTAATGAGTAGTTAGTAGTAGTTTGCAGTCAATTTTCTATAAATGTCAGTAATCGCTGACCATCCTGCAAGAGAAGTAGATAAAAACCTTAATTACTAGGTCTTTTTACATATCTTGAATAGTTTCATAAAATGATTATCAGCTCATAAAGCAGTCTTACTCAAAATAGATTTGTTAGTAATATTATACTATGTTCTTGTAACTTACAGGACTTTGAAAGATTCAGAGGACAACAAACCTAAATTATTTTCCAAATGTTTTTGCTGGGTTCAGAATTTGGTCTATTGTGTTTGAGAAAATGGATCCAGGATTTCAATTTTTTTTACATTTTTTTTGCAAACCGATGATTCAGAATATTTCAATTGGTCCATAGTTAGCATTGATAGAATCCAGAGGTTGGAATTTTTGATTAGGATTTGATTTGTCTGCATGGAAAAGCTTTATTTTTGATTATTCTTCATACTTCTTCAGCACTCTCATGAAGAATAAAAAATAGATGAGTTTTTGCATGTAAACTAGGTGAATGAGATAAAAAAAACAAATTGAAAAAGTTTCACCATGTACTGGAAATGCAAGTTTAGGTAATCGAAGTTGCTGCAAGTATTTTACATAAACATTTTGACTCGGTTCTAAGTAAAGTAAAAATGTGATTTTTTTCCAAATATTCGGAATATTTCGTCAATCATCAGAAATTCTGCTTTTATTAGTTTTTCATTTTTCTGCATGCCCTAATTCTTATTGGCACTCTTCTCCCACTTTGTTTGAACATATTTGTATAAGTGTTTTTACATTTAGCATATTCAATCAGTCATGGCAAATCGAAAATTTGAAGAGGAGACCACTGTTGCTGATGCTGCTCCCGTCAAAATTCGTTTGACTAGGAAGCCTGAGGATGCCTATAGTCTAAAACATGAGGAAAGGGATGGCACTTATTTTTTATCTGATTTTTTCATTGATAAGATAATTTATTTTACATTGCACAGATACATTTAGACAAGAGCCCTGTCGTCGATACGCCCACTTATACTTGGATTAAGGGATCTAAATTTTTAATTATTGGAGCATATTCGAGTGATGGAAAGTTGGTCAAGTGTAAGAGAGGCCTTAGAGTGGAGATGAAAGTTAGCCGGATTTTAAATGAAGCAGGAGACGCTGAATCTCTTTCGCCGGTAAAAATCCAAAACTTTTTGAAATCTTTTATGGACAAATTAATTATTATTTTGCAACATTACCTTGTACTACTTGAACGAATTTCAATTAAATTCTAATGGAATATGATTAGTCAACTGACTTTCGTATGCATGGCAACCGTGGTCATAATTTTTTGGCAACTTCATTTTTCTTGCTAAAGTTCTGTTGATTTATAAAGACCTATTCATGGTACTATCGTACTGTACACTTAGTTTGAATTGTACACATTCCAACCTCTTTCCAATCACCATTCAATTTGTATCGGTCTTGTGTCAGTGGACTCAGAATCTTTAGATCTCATCAACACTCAGTGAAATCCTTAACTCATATAGATCATGCTGATGTGCTATTTGTCATAGTTTATATTTTCTCTATGTTTTATCATTACTCCATGTGAATATGTTGCTCTGTTTGTGTTTTGGACAGGATGGTGCATATGTTTCATCTGCATGGTACGAAAAATACTATTATTTTACACCAATGGAGTTTCATTATTCCGGACATTTCAAACTGGAGTTCTTCCCACAGGGGTGGGTTCATTAGTTTCTTTTGCAAATTTGTGTTCTATATTGACTCTTAATAGATATATATATATATATATTCATTCGAATACAGAGTGCTTTCGCCAGGAGTACTCCCTTGTATTCAACTCATAAATGTCTACCCTCCTTCCAACGAAGTGGAAAAACTTATACTTTTGAAACGGTGCGGTGAAATTGAGCTGGAAGGCATTGACGAGTATGATATTCCAGAATTCGCGAAAGAATCCCCAAAGCATGAAAATCTCATTGAAAATGATCCTATGTCACATTCGGAATCGGAAGGAGAGCTATCAGATTCAGATGAACAGCAGGTTTTTATATAAGTATTATGCATAAGACAAGTTATTCGGAAGATTTTCATATTTGTGAAAAATGAGTTTATTCGTTAAAGCCATATGTTTGATACACTCTAGAAATAACTCTCATCAAGTATTGTAAATTCTATGGCTTTTTTTTGTTTAAAAAATTGTAAATTTTATTATTTGTACTTAGAGTTTTTACAAGTTTGTTTTTAAATTTTAGTAGCATTCTAAGTAATTCATCAAAAATATGTATCCGAGTACATGCTAGCCAATCATCTCATGTTGAAACTTCTTAAGTAAACTCAATAATAGATTACATCTGCATATTTTGTTCTTCACGAGTTGTGCATGATGTATGGTATTTTCGTTTCATTGGTTGGTATTTTTCATCTTTCGTCAATTTTTCAAGGACTATGAAAGCGATGAAGATACCAGTGTTATGGGTCTAATCAGCGATGTGTTGCGAGAGAAGTATTCACTTCAAAAATTCAAAGAATCAGAAGCAGCCATGCTCGTTTTATCTGAAATGCGGGTAAATTAATGTCAATACGATGGATTCCTTCTATTATCTTGTCAAACTGTCTCTTATTTTTTTCCCAGTTTGAGACTTGGAAGGTTCGATACCAGCAGTATATGATGGCCAATGGATATAAAGCGGTACAGATTTTGAAAAATAATTTATATAATATGCATATTTATTGAAGGATAAATCAATCCTGGAATGGCGCATGATGCACGTTGGTTTTTCTTTTACTAGAAAATTGCTTAAATATCTTTATATCGCCTCTCCATTATATGTGGTAGGTTGCTGTATTCGAAATTAGATACATATTTTATTTGTCGTATTTCACAATGTTGAATTGCACAGAATTTTCTTTTCGTTTTCCTAGGTTGTAAAAAATCCAGATGAATATAGTCCAGAGGTATTAGCGGAAAAAAGCGAGAGTGTGGTGGACGAGATTAGCCGAGCTCTATCAAGTAAGTCTTTAATTTCCAGCCATACTAGTATTATGTACATATGTAAATTGCCATCTTTAAAGGTAGGTACTCGGTATACTGTAATGTATTTTTTGTTGCATGACATAGTCAACTCCGTATGCAATAAATTTGCTTTTGATGCACTTTAATATATAACAAAAAAACGAAAAATTGATTAATTTTAAGGCCATCTTCAGATTTTCGAATGTAACGAATAAATTCAGTGGATCCAACAATTTGTCATATCTAATGTCTACGTTATCAACATTTTTTTGACATTTGAATAATTGCTCTCTCAGTATACTATAACGCACCCCCAAACTCTAGGGAGAAGCCTTCTTATTCACATTGCATGAGAATCCTTCGTAGAGCAGCACTCATACCATTTTCAAAAGACAGAGTCAATAGAGATACATATATTAAGTTGAATAATGGTATATTTCGGCTAGCATTAGCATTGATTGAAGTACAGGGGTGGCAAATCCTTGTCGCGCAGGCATTATACCCTATTTTTAAGTGGCTGCCCAGAGATAGACCACCTCTTTTCCCTGGTCACAACATGACTTTTGGGTCCTATGTGAGAGCAGACTATGGGAGGTCTAAACCTCTTGCTGATATCAGCAGACTGGAAGAATTGCTCGATGAGGCGCAGACTCGCAATATGATGACAACTGAACAAGGTAATTGATGGAAGTCATGTTTTTAGGCTTATTTATTCAGTATACATCAGATATAGAGATTTCGCTTACAATAGATTTTGAATGAAAGATATTTATTTGGTGGTCCCATCTGATTTACTATATTCGAAGTAAATTACTGCAAAAATTTTAGTTTACATTTATTTCATGGAACATTAGGTGGGGGTAAGTTCCATAATACTGATGGAGATAAATTTTCTATCAAATGCGAACTTGGCAAAGCTAAGATCTTTGCTAAAATAAACAAATCGATTGAATCAGCCATGTATCAATAACGTACAAACCTTATGAACTCGAACACTGGACTGGAACTGAAATTGTACCGACTCAATCAGATTCATCTTGTCAGGATAGATAGTACTTTGTTTGCACTTCTGATTGATGTAAAACTAGCAGTAAGCGAAAAAAACGGTTTTTTAACTATACCGAATTATTGCTTATTTGGCATTTCATTCATTCAATGCTTGAATATTGTAATTAAAAAGGTTAAATTTTTCGTTTCTCTGTGCAGTGAAATTATCTAAAATCATCGAAGAAAGCAAGGTAAGAAATTCATTAAAAATTTTCTTGAAAATGTAGTAGCTAGCCAATTGTATAATTTTACCAAAAATATTATGCGAATGAAAAATATCCAAAGTGTTTTTCATAAATTTCATGTAAAATTCTGCATGTGGTAATCAATATTTATGCATGCAGCAATGGAAAGAAAGAGCAGAAAATTTACGAAGTGTTTTTTATCGGAGGACTGGTATACATGAACAGGATGAAACGCTTACATCAACACTCGAAGATGTACAAGTACAATCAAATTTAATCTGAATATTAAGTTTCCTTTGGCATTTTAAAAATTTTAGCTTATTTTAGTGTAATGTATAGTAAAATTTTTTTGTTTTAGGGTTTGTGCAATGAAACGAACGATATGCTTAGAATTGCCCAGCACATTCCTGTTGACATGGTATGCTATTACAACTTCAAAGGTTTTTTGGAGTTGATTTTCCATGGAGTTATTACTGTATACTGTAATTTTTTTCATTTTTCACAGAATTTATATAATGCTGTTTTTTGGCTTCGTGAAACTGTTGGGCGGCTGCTATCTATTGAGGTAACTGCGAATACTCTAGATATAATTTATTATGAAGAATTGGTTGCTAAATAATGTTGCACTTTTTTAATCTTTTCAAAATTATTCTAAGATATTACCATTTAACAGCAATGAGCTCCTTGTACGTTGAAAAATCATTGAAATATTTGTTGCATTCATTTCTACTAAAATGCTTTTTCCCCCGCATATTTTACTTTAGCACCGTGTTTCCATTTGTTCGAAAAAAATTCCTTTAGCTATTATAATAACTGCCTTATTGCAGGGCATGTAGTAAACTTCGGATGAAATTAATCTGTCGGAACTACCGAAGAAATTTGTTTATTTTTAAAAGTTCGAAGCTAAACTTGGCACATTGTGTCTTTTGTTTATTCGCTATAAGTGAGTATTCGTTAAAAGCGAATTTGATCAATCCGAAGCTTTCTGCAGTGGTAAGTTAATAATAATAGAAATTATGCATTTTATAAAATAGAGGCAGGACGCTTTAGACGAAGTTGGTAGCATGCACGATTCGATGGATGAGAGTGAGATTGGAAATACTCCAATGCGGTAATACGTAATGAATCGCAAATATCAATTATCTCAAGAGTAAAAAACTAGAAATTTTATTGCAGAATGACGGAATTCTAATGGATGAATAGTCCATATTCTTCTAAGCGTGCCTCCTGTGGAGAATCGGTAATTAGAAAAACTAATATAAGAATAATTAATATTCAGAGCATGAAGAAAAGGTAGCATAGAACATGCAATATTAGTCAGAGTTTGCAGGTGTTGCTGTTCCCAGAATAAATGCAGAGATTATTTCCTAAATTGATTTTTTCGTTACACTTTATGACCAAACCACGCTTATATATATATATATATATATATTAAAAATAAACTAAGCAAAAATTGATTTTATAAATTCATATATGGAAGCATGAATTGAATGGTGGTTTTTTGGATTGATGGATAAAAATTTTCCATCTTCCTGGTGCATTTTTCCATGCATATTTACAAAGAGTGAAACATCTCAAGTTGATTATCTAGGAGCCGAAAAGTTTAAATTAAACTGATGAATTTTAAGGCTGATGGAGTATGAAAATTAAGCAGCTATTGTATATATTATATTACCAGCCGCAACATATTTTTACTGAAGATCGGGAAATTGAGAACTCATTTGGATTATGCGAAAAATGTTCAGATAGTAGTGAAGAAGTAGCTACCTTGACTGCCTCATCGTAATATAAACTTTCAACATGATCATTTTTGTCATTACATGAAGAAAACGGTCAGAATTTAGCAATCCTACCAAGAAGCCAATCCCTTGATATAAGAACGGGATTCTTCAGTCGGTCTCAAAGGAGCTCATTGGTATGTAACAGCATGACAAAGCTAATGGCCATGTAATCAAATATTTCCAAAAAGTAGCTGAAGATTGCTAGCAGTATGCATGCATGTATTAACTTGTATCAAATAAGCTCTATAAAGGCTCCCTGGTGTCTCTGCATTTTTTAACTAATTCTTGTCATTGTGACTGACTAATGGTAAATTCAAGCTATATAATATTGTGCTTCAATATGACATGATCTTCTTTCCACTGTAATTTATACACTCAAGTTTTAAGCAAAATAACGTTATTACACCATTTCAAAATTAAGCTTTTCTCCACAAAGAATATTCTGCAAAAAATTTATATAGAGTTTGACATTAATAAATGGTTGAAGACCAGAAAAGTGCAAGAGTGATACTTTAACCATGGTAAAATAGAGAGATATTTCCAATTTATTTATCATTTCATTAGTCAAATATTTACGTCTAACTTTTATGACAAATAAATTTTTTGTCTTGCTTCTGTGGATTCATCATTTATTTATTATCGTGAGCTGAGTAGGATCACAGGCAAAGCAAGTTTAGTAAAAATCGATGGTGAATAGTTGTAAATAATAAATATACGTATTATAAAAAATATTGCAGAATAATAATTTTTTTGATGTTATCTGGTTTGATTATGTTTTTCCAAATAGCATCTTGGCCCATATTAGCCCTTTCCTGAAGCTGGTAGAATGTAGTTCATGGGAGTTTTGTAAGATCCAATCTTTATAAATACTTGAGAACGATAAAATTAAAATATATGCTAATGTTTCAGACTCTTAGGCAGAATACAACTACTGATAGGCAACATTTAGCAAATGGAAAACCACCTGAAAACATAGTACTTCACTGACTAGTCTCGAAAAGTGGAGTAAGTAAAGACTTGCAGCTGGCTCACAATGCAAATATCTGTTAGGGCTAACTAATTGCATTGACGCATAATCCCAAAACCATGACAAAAACACGGAACACAATAATATTACACGAATAACACAATTTCATTAATCTTGTTTTATGTGTTGACGAGAGTAAATCTCGTCAACACCTTACAACTTCTTCTACGTGCATACAAGACAAATAAATCTAACCAAAAATACAACTCCTTGAAGGAATTGTACATGAATAAACATAACATGAGTGAATCATGATTCTAAGACGAATCACACGGCAAAAACATATTAGGTCCTGACAATATCCTTTTCACTAGCTTTACATGGACATGCTGGTGTTGCATCAGAAGATGCTTGCTTGGTCATTTCCACATTGTAGAAAATTCTATGGCTTGTCATTATTCATATTTGTATCAAATATACAGACATTATTAAATTGAGCTGACCAAATCATTGCACTTCAAACATAAATGAAATTTTCCTTAAAACTCAATTCTAGTTGAGCATCCTTTTTGTAAGTTGATTCTGCATAATATTATTTTTCCTTGGGAGATATTTTGGATGCGTAAAAAAATTAGAAAGGAAAAATAGTCATATACATATATATATATATATTTGATATCTATACATCAATATCTGCAAAATCGATTTTGAACCATAAAAAATCTCGCATCCAATAATCTAACAGCTAGCTAATACTATTTCTACAAGCTAATCTAATACTTTGCATAAGGCTCTTAACTCGCTCTTCCTCTACATTAATCCAACCATTAGGGAGCGATCTCACGGACATCAACGACTGCAGCACAGTTTTCACATTTTCTTCTGTTGTATCTATTTTTCTAGGGTATTGGACTTGAGAGTCCCCTTCATTTGACAAATCAGTAGGACTACTGTTGGAGGTGGTCTTAGACCCGACTAGAGTGGCCATGACAAAAACTGCACGCCGAATCACGGCTTCTGGGAGGTTACCCATTCGTGCGCATGCAAACCCGTGAGATGTGTGGGTTACTCCAGGCACAAGTTTAAACAAGGGGACCGGATCATCTTTACTATCGACATCGCTTTCCTCGATGAGAGTCTTTAGGCTACGAGTCTTGTTGTGCTGGTTTGATTCTGGCACATGAACCTATAAAAAGCAAACAAATATCTTTGAAGATGTCATTTTGATTTCATGTGCTAGGTAAATAAATCAGATTTCAACTTAAAGAAGAATCATATTGGCATTTTTTGCCAAAAGGTTCAACTCTTTCATGGTGAAAAGTTTTAAAAAATTGATAATATATTAATAGTAACAAAATTTCTTCAAACAAGGAATCCTATATTCAACTAATATTAAGCAAATCACTGTAGAATTCTCTAAAACCAAGTCCAATTGACCGAGAAAAAATATTTACTGTATCGAAAAAACGACTACATTTCAGAATAATTTCTAAAAAGTAAAAAAAAGATTTAAACAATATAGTAGCCAATTCTACACTTTTACCTAAATAACAAAACAATATTGCCATATTTTAGTAAAATTCTGCACTAACCTCCATGTGAAAAGCGGACACCCCAGGTAAATCTGTATACCCTGGTTTATCTTCTTTGAGGCCTACCAGCCCTTGTCTGAAGACCTCTAAAAAATGTAATGTTAGCAATGCTTTGCACCTTGCCTTCCTCCCTTCTCCGGCTAGCTCTCTAATTAGTGCAGTAAGAAGAGCAGCCCCATCCGTCGCATTCGTACCCTTACCTTATTTGTCGATGATACAACAATTAATGAAAGAAGGTGCAATTGAGCATTTGAATTCCAGAAAAAATCATAAAGCCACTCAATATCATGATAGAGACAGTAAACTACATATATAACTAATTGTTTTAAGACTGTCAAACTAATGTTCAACAAAAAATATGAAGCTAACTTAGATATAAGTTGAATTTCTTGTTTATTTCTAGAAATTTAAAGTAGTAGAAGTAGATAAATTTGTTCGAATACGACACTATTCAATACAGCAACTAAAAGATTACCATTTCATGAAAAGCAATCACTATTAAAACTGAAAGATATCACGACAAACTAGATTTAGAGCACCCATATTTTAATAATACTTTAATGCTATCTGATCCCAGCAAGGCAGATGTCATAAGGAGGCTTGAGTAAAGTAATGCACAGAGGCCTCTTTTCGAATATACCATCTACTGGGGGCAAAAAGCTGAATTTGCAGACACTCCATTTAAAAATAACATGGAATGTGATATTACCAAATTCATCAATAAGAAGAAGCGATCGAGGCGTAGCGTGTCTTATCATCTTTGAACACTGAACCATATCAATTGTGAATGAGCTTTGAGGCAGCGAGCAACTCTCAACTGTAAGTATCCTAGTAAATATGCGGTCGGTTAAACCAATTATTGCCTTTTCGCAAGGAAGAAACGACCCAACATGAGCTAAAAAGACAAGTACCCCCACCTTCAAGTAAAAAAGTCACTTTTTAAAGGCATGAATTCCACAAATATACAAACAAATGGGAAAATTTCCAAAAATAAAAAGAAGGGCTATTCTCTAATATTTATTATAGTCCTGCTCATACAACAAATGCATGTATGAAATTCATATAGTATCGAAGAAAACATAAGAAAACTGCACGTAAGAAGGAAAAAACTATTATAGAGATAATTCAAGACATGCATATATGTGTAAACACATAAGCAATTATGCATTCGTTAAGTAAATTTAGGATGCAATGAATCTGTCAGGACCACCAATTTGGTTCATTATATTCGATATTATGAAACTCAACTAGGCACAATATGACTTTCTAGGAAATGAGTCATAAATGATAATTCGTGAAAGGTGAATTCATAATAATTGCACAGAGTGAATTTATTCCAAATATTTAGCAATTTGGTTTGGTTTTGACAAAGAAGTGAATACCAAATTACCTGCTTCAAGTACACACTTTTCCCACTGTAATTTGCTCCTGTAATCAATGCAACAGTTCCTCCTGCAGCTGATGCCAGTAATGTATCATTTGGAATAAAAGCATCGACCACTAGTTCTTGCAAGGGGTGTCTGCCAGCTTTGATAACCACCACATTTTCTTCAACCATATTCGGCCGCACCAAGCCGAGATCTACAGCAGCCGACGCTAAAGATAATACTGCATCAAGTTCAGCTAATGAAGCTGAAGTTCGCTGCAAGTCAACCTATACATATATACAAAATATTATGTATCTGCATAGAGGTAGTGTAAGTTTTGAAGAATTTATACTGGAAAGAACATGAAGAAATGACTAAGGCAGAAAATCGTGTAATTGTGATGCATATGATTAGTCATTGCCTATCAAAATACTGAGTTAAAATCGAATAAAAGTGAATAAATTTAATAAAGTCTACACGATTCATCTTTGTCTACAGTACAAAATTCTCATATAGCTTTCAACATGCTAACTGTAAACAATTTTAATTACTAAATGCGCAAAATTTCAAGGTTTAATTTAACACAATTACTTCATGACGCTAAATATTGTTTTAAGTTTAGGTAAACTGAATCAAATAGAAGCATTCTTATATTCTGGAATAGGGTATCAATATACCATTAACATGGTTACATAACAAAATAATATTAACTTGAAAGGCTAAAAAAATAGACATTTGTAGTCCTCCGTGTATCGCTTGATGATAAAAAGTAACTGACATTACTGAAAAAACAGAGTATTACCTCTTCGCTAAGTAAATAGTCTTCTAACTCTCGCACAAGGGATGCTTGACAATCTGCTATATCAGCTTGAATGTCGCCAAGTTGTGCATCAAGCTGTAGCATCATCTCACTTTTATAAAACACGTTATCTCCCTGGGCAAATGCAAACTGAAACTCCGGGGGTACAAATTCACGACTTCGGCCAGCAAGGGCCACAAGATAGCCAACCTAATTTTTGAAACCAATATTTCAACTGCATAGTGTAAATAATAATTGGATATCAGATAGGATGTGAACTAAGAAAAATTTACCGACGCGAATACTAATTTATAGAATAAATATTGTAGTTCAAAAATTATAATATGAATTTCATTACTTGTTTGAGCATTTGTCTAAGGAGAAACATTTGTTGTGGAAGAATAAGTTGTTCAGAACAGTTAATTCTTTAAGAGCAGCTTAAATTCAACAAAAATCAAAAGCAAAACAATAATTGTACAATTATGTAAAATAATTAATGTTACTGGCTGTCGCAAACGTAAGCCAGTAATTGTTCAACAAAAAGTTCATGTTTTGACTGAATAGTCACCACTAAATTTAACAATGCAAGATAGCAACGCATAAAATTAAAAGAAAACAATTATTTTGAAACACATTATTGTTAAATTGATGAATGATCTTAAAAGGCTTTTCAAGATGATGTTAACTATAAAAAAATAATTTTAAAAAGTTCAAATAAAAAATTCTGACCTGTGGAACGTATTCAACAGAAAGCTCATCTAAGAGTGGGTGGTCATGTAAGACTTTACCCCCAACTGCATGGAGAATGCCATGCAAATCGCCAAAAGTAGCTCTCAAATTGTCCAACTGAGGGCTAAGACCATGCTTCAAGACTAATTCCTAGAGTAAATTCATAAAAGTACCAATTTTAGGAAAACAAAAAATATTAGTGAAATTACGTCAGCATACGATAATTAGTGCAGAGAATGACTAATAATACAAAACTGAAAAGTAAAAATTCAGTTGATATTCCATTAACCGATATCATAGATGCCCCCAAAGATTATCCATGAATCGAATATATCGGATAAGTGATATCATGTACCTTGGTGCATCGAGTTTGGTGGAGTGCTAAAGCAACCAAATATAAATATCCTTCAGTGAACCATCAATATATGAAATATCAATGGATTGTCTAAGTTTAAACATCTTACAATTAGAATAGGAACTAACGCAATTGTATCAATTAGCCCTATGAATAAATTTTTAGCGCACTGATCTTGAATGGAAACAAAAAACGCATAGTTTTCTCCCATTTTAGCCTATTTTAATGAATGAATCTAAAAATCTGAATATAATACTGAATTACCTTTTCTTCCATTGATGCTTCCACATCAATTACTCCAGATAATGTCTTTGCAACTCGCTTCATTGTTGTAGCATTAATTCGTGCAATGATTGTGTCTAAGAATGTAATGTGCCGTGAAAAAGTAGTTCGTCGTCTCATTACTGCTAATGCATCGTGCACTTCAATTGCAGCCTAATAACCACAATAAAAATTGTTAGAATTGCTCATTTTAAAACAAGCATGACTTTGCAAGACTAAACTTCAAAAAGAAGCAGAACAAATGTAAGCAAAAGGTAAGATTGATCTCAAATAAAAGAATTATTTGTTAAATGCTCATAGTGCACCCAATAATGCAATACAATGACGAAATTTTTTTATTATGGAATACATTCTTGTGTAGACTTTGATTTAAAAATATTTTTTTTTAAATGATATCAAATGTTTTAATAATCATCCTTTTAAGTAGTATTGAAAAAAATTATTAGCTGAATTGAATCTTCAAAATGATTTGCAATTGTCATAGCTTCTAGTATACATTTAAACAGGAAAGGTAGTTAATAATAAAGAGATGAATGAATATGACTACTTTGACGAGTCAGAACAAGATATGAAATATTAATCCATATGGTTGATAAATGACAGAGGATTTTAAGGTGTTTAATTGTACTTTAATCTTACTTCTGCACTATGAACTATGCGACACCAGTCAGCATAGCCGGCAGTGACTCGTTTTACCCGTAATAAAAGACGAGGTGTATCAAACCCGCGACCCAGAGCTTTTCCTACAGCTCGAACCAGTTCTGCATGTTCTGGCCTCATTAGCAACTCAATTCCATCCTGTCTTGCTTGAATGACATTTATATCAGATGAAGGTCTGTGAAGTGCACATATATTTTGTGTTTCTTTGTTAAGAATTCAGTGAGCACTTTGATTTAAAACGGAGCAAATAGAGAACAATAGTTGGAAACTTGAAATATATGCAAAAAAATAATCAACTATATTCTGAGATCATTATCAATATAGTATACAAATCTATGGTAAAAATGAAGAGAATATTACAGTCTAAAGTCTGAACAATTCAGTTTGAAAATTAAAAACTGATTCAAACAAGGATTAGACGACTGAAGGCAAGTTTTTTGCAGATCTCTGTAACTTAGAAAGTGAAAACAAAATATATTGTAGCTGAGAGTAAGTATGTTTTGGGAAATAAAATGTATAATGTCAGATATATTTATTGCCGTCAAAACAATTCAAATTTTAAGGAGTAGAACTGACTGGACTGTCTGAAATGGTGCTATACCAGTCGTAAACAGATCAATAGCATTGGTTAAAGTCTTAGATTCAACCCAAACCTGGTTAGCATATAGACATTACCTTGAAAACCACTCACGCAAACATCTTCTACCAGGAACAGATCTGGTTCTATCATAGAGGGCAAATACTGAAAATCCTTCTTTGCTGCGTCCTCGACCTCGAAGCACATTTGGATGACTTTCTTCACAAAATATTCCGAGACTGCGCAAAGACAATGCATCAATTCGGAGACAGGATAAGTAATCAACCTCTTGAATAGCAAGCAATGGGACTGTACCATCTACTTCAAGGCTAAAAACTGTAGCCTGATTTCATATAGCAAGTAGTATAGAATCAATAATTTTATCAAGGGAAAACTTACCCAAACTTTAAAATGATTTGAATACCTGAAGATGGGAAATCAATGCCCCTAAAGCTCGAATTGATTGGATTGCGTTGAAATCAATTGACCCACTAAGCAGATTGTACGCACATTCATCATCTCTAGCACCTCTGCTAGCATATGAATGTTCTACTTCATTTTTTTGCAAGAGTTCTCGAACACGAAGATTTGCGCAAGCACTTCGAATAGCGGAACTATATTCCCAATATGAATTTTTGAGAATTTGGTAAGGGAAAGGCTCTCCCCCTTCAACAAGTGGTGCAATAAGGAGTGATAACAATTCGGTGTTACTGGCGATATTTTTTGTGGTAATAATCAATGTCGGGATGAGTCCAGATTTGAGACTCTCTAAGGTGTAGGCCATTTCTGAATGACTTGATGATATGTCCTGGGAAACTTTGATGATATTCTCAGTTTCCAAATAAATTGCAATCCCAAGGCTATCCGAATTTACGCATAGAGCTAGAATACGACATGCTTCAGAATCTTCTCCGAATGGATCTACAACAAATTCACAAATTCTTCCATCGTCAATGTCTTGGTTCGATGCTGCCTTTGCAACATCCATATCAAATATTCCAGACGAAAATTGCTCCATAATTGAGAAACAATGTAACTCAAGTAACTGTCATTATATGCAAACTTATTATCCTAAGGTTTAATTGAAAAAACTCAATGAGAAACATAAAAACCAGATTTAAATAAATTTTTATTGCACTTTCCAGCCCTTTATGATGATGAATTGTGTCAATACTTAATGGAAAAGATTAAAAAATATTCTGGTTGGATATTTTCTTTACCCCTTACAATGGAACAATTAGAGGATATCAGATCACTTCTCCAAGGAAGGAAATGTATGAAATTCTTCCTAAAATTCCCTCATTCTACTGCTCATATAGTAAGTGAGAATGCATCATTGTTCAGCAGAGAAAGAAAATATTGAATATTGAAATAATATGAGTAAATAGAGCAAATTAATAATTGTCCACTAAACTGCAATATTACCCAAAGAACTATAAAACCAAAAATATGCTGCACACAGTCAGACAGAAAAAACTGAAGCAGCCATAGTTAAATGGACTGTCAGGATTGTACAGCATAAGTGCCGTTTAATATTTTATCTCTTATTTTCATGTTTACTTAAAGTGCATCATGTACTAATATAACTGTGCTTAATCCAAAAATAACAAAGTTGATGTAGCAGCTTATATTTGCATTTACAAATCACAGTAGCTATTTTTATGCAGCTCTTGATGTTACTCTGTAGCCTGTAAGAAATCATCTAAAACCCTTTTTTATCAAATGTTCCTAAGGATTGCCAATAAAAGTACCACCTTGTTGGCTTTTCTGGTGCTGCACTGGGCATTGTCTTGAAATCAACTTTTTCTTTTAATTCCCAAAGGTAGAGTTGTTTCTGTTATTTTTCTTATTGTTTGATCGGTTAAAATAAGCCAACCTATTTCCATCTCTACTCTATTTAATATGCAACACTGCTTGAGTATTGCAAGTTCTCCAGTTAACTTTTCTGTTCAGTTTTTTTGTGAAAAATATTTCTTTTTATAATGCTCCAAATCTAACTTTATAGTTTTGCTATTTTTAGCACTTGTTCTGGCTGACAGTTTTCTCTACTTTCTTGGTTGATATTGTCAGGAATTAACCCCTAAGGGAGTTAATTCTATTTTGTAGCTGCGGTACACTTTTTCTGATACCATGTTGGAGTTTCAGTTTAGTCTATGAGAACAAGTTTCAGTTCTGATTATGAGAAAACATTTCAGTAAGTGATATTTTGTTGTGTTGAAGTTATCTTACTTCTATCAACACAATTTAGAATGTAATGATATATGTATTATGTCACAAATTCCTTGTGTTTATGTTGTATTTTACATTCCTGACAGATATTCATTGCATTTGCTCTTCTTTATGGAAGTTCAATTGATCTTATGAATGCTTTATCATGCTCAATAACAGGTTTAAATATATTTATAATCATTTAATGTATTTTTTTGTTTTGAAGTACATTGACCTTCCTTAATCATAAAATTTTCTACACTTTTTATTAAGTTCTATTTTAAAGATTAATAGTACTAAATTCTTACAATTTTGTGAGACAAACAGCTTTTAATTAATTGGTTATCACACATCTGAAATTTCATCAGAGCAGAAACATATTTGGTTAACTTCTAACAAAGATTGTAAACACTTTACACTCAACTGAAGGGATAATGTTTACTGGATGCAAATGCTCATGTGAAAAGCTCAAACTCATCGATTCCTTACAATTCTTTTTGTTTGACTTCAATTTTTACTTTTACCCATTTGCTTTAAAATATATTTGCTGGTCAATCAGTTTTCCATTGAAGTAAATTTAGGATACAAGTAGTAACTGATTCCTGTTCATAAACATACTATTACATAGAAGTATACCCTACTTGTAAACAAATGCTTACCTATTATTGATGGTTGGATGGAACTTCTACAAGCTCATAAATTTAACTTGCCAAATATTGCCCATCAAGCTTTATAATTTGAAAGCCATAAAGTCAATGCTGTCAAGAAATTGACAATGTCAGCTACTTCATTTACACTAGGTTAGAAAAAAAAATTTCCATACATTTACTGAAATCCTTGTGTAAAACCAAAAGTATGAAATCGAATCTCAATAAAGTTGGTGAATTAAATTCCAGCAGTCTTACCAACATGTATGATATCTGATGATTTTTTACTTGTTGATTTTTACTTGTGATAAATTATGATACTTGTTAATGAATATCTCATTCCTGTAATTCTTTTTTTAGCAGAAACAGTCTCTGCTTGACTAAAAAAGTGTTAGAATCTGATCTGTTATGGAACTGTGACTCTATGGACTTAACTCGTCTTACATGTGTATTCTTGTAAAGTATGTTCTTTTAAAGAATGTTCTCATTAGTGTGTTCTCATAAGTATGTTCTCATAAGTGTGTTCTCATATGCATGTGCTCTTAAGTAGTATTGTATTGGCAAGATTCATTTTTAACAGCACATGAATAGGGATTAGTACATTATTAGCTGTGTGTGTTTTCTTTGGATTTGTGGTTATGCTTATTATTGGTTATATGCATAGTCTTTAATATATTTATTCCTAACAAAAAGCCCATTCACATTCTATGAATTGACAATGCTGCTTAGAGACTTTATATATGGCATATTCTCCGTTGCTACTTTTGCTTCTAGATAAACATAATCTTCTACATCACTGCACTTATTGTAAATCCATGAGACACCAAATAGCTATCCATCATTTTTCTCCCACATGGAGCCATCAGTCAAAAGGTCATTACAAGCAGGTATTATAAATCACATATTGTTTACTTCTTCCAACAATTATCTACTTAGATGTAGTCTTAATCCATTCTGCATGCTCTAGCCACCGTTTGAGCTGATTCAATTGAATCTAAACAGTTAGTACTTAAAACTGACTTTTCTGCTTTACATTGCATTATGATTATTATCTTTAGATGTTATGTGATTTACTCACCTTTAGTATTACAACATTCTAATATTTACTCACACAATCATATCTGATACCATTTACATATCTTTACACTATTGTATGCTTTTAATCTCCTAGGACAATGCTACCCCACTTCCTAGCTTGCTAAAATTATTTAAGTAGGTAATATGCCTCTTCCAAAAATGGCAACACATCAACCTAAAATAATGCTGCAAAGAGTTAGAATTGGTTTTGTATTTTGTATCTCTTTTCAATGATTTATCTGATTCATGACCTCTGTCAACCATAACTATCTATTTTCTGGTGCATATGCAGTTACCAATGAGAAAATCAGTTCTTGTAGTCTAACTTTGAGCATGCAGCAATAATGTTTGAGCAAAAATCAGATGCAAATAAAAGAAACATATGGGAAACATGAATAAGATAAGACAAACAGTTTTAAATCAAAAGAAATGGAAAGACTGCATTAACAACAGCTCAGCAATATGCCAGGAAAATCAGCAGAACAAAGTGCATTACAATGATTGATGTAAGCAGTGAAAGAGTGAATTGATAAAGTTTCCATGCAGGCTGCAGGAAGGTATCCTCAAAGCCTCTATAGATCCTTTATGAATTTTAACTTTATTTTAAAATTGTTGCAAAAGTTGTTACTAGAGACAATTTCATAAAGTATGAGTCATGTAAGGGGTAATAAGGAACTCCTAGAAATAGAACAAAATAAGAGGTAGTAGAGCAGTATACACAAACACATAGCAATGCTGCACTAGCAGCTTTTCAATAAATTTACAGGCAACGGGTGATATGCAGTTCAACCACTTTTTGGTCACCTACTTTGAATTGTCTGTACTTGCAAGACATAAAACTATGATTCTAATTTTAAATTCAAACTCTTGAGTTTGGTAACTGTTTCTTGTTCTACTCCAAACCATAATCCATACATAATACATTATCGGTTTAAGTCGATAAAATAATTGCATTTGCAGCAAGTCTCATTGAGAGTCATGCCATCTTGAATGGCATGCTAGAGAGTTGTTGGATTCTACATACAACTGTATAGAAAATCTCAATTAGTTCTTGTAAAATATAGTGCTTCTGGTTCCACAAAATATTTACTGTTGTTAACTTGGTAGTTTTGAGCATTTATGTGGTATATCAACAAAATTCAAAGTAAATTAAAGGTTCTCCCCTACTAATTATGAGCATATGCTTTTTTGCAAGAAGGTTGTTTGCTAAACCATCATCATTAAATAGGTAACACAGTTGCTTTGCTATTTTTTATTTGTGGTAAATGATGGAAGAAGGGTACAGTAGTATGATAAAGTACTCATACCTGTGTTGGATAATATAGCTAAATTAAGGGGGTAAAGTCTGATGTACGGCAGAGGGCAGGCAAACAGCAAAGCAAAGAAAAGATTTAATAAAACATAATAGTTTTGTTAAGCTGATGAAGAGTAAACATGCACACAAGACTGAAGAAATGTAAATGTCCCCGTTAGCTCCTGCGGTATACCCTATTGAATTGCCCTTGAAATTGGCTCTTCAGTGAATCTTGCTGAATCTCACTGCATCTTTTGCTCCATGAATAAATGTTTTAATTTTAATTGGTAAGCTTGTAACAATCCTAGAATTATTTAAGGAATTCTAAGAAGTTGTCTTTGGTGGAAATAAAGCAAAGTAAAGTGGAGTAATTGATAATAAGGTCGATTCAAGTAGAATTATAGCTTTGATGACAACTCTGGAATAATATCCAGTTAATTAAAGTGGAGTTTGAAGTGGAATAGAAGATGGTATAGAAGAGTTTAGAGGAAGCATGATGAAAATAGAATGATTCTTTTGTTTGTTGAACTGGTTAAAGGAAATAATCCAGGAAGTTTCTAATTAATCATATGAAAGATAACTCATGACAAATTGTAGTGTAGAACAAAAGAGTACATTAAGGATTGTGATAAAGGTGTTGACATAAAGGGTTTGGCATTTAACGCGCAATTTGCATAAAAGACACAATGAGGTAAAAGGGGCAAATATGTGAGAAGTGTAGGTGAACATAGACAAACATTAGTGAGCATAGTTAAGTAGTTATGCCATAACAATTTAAATAGATAGCAGGACTGGCAAGTATCCTGACAATAGAACAGACCTCTAAACTTTAGTACTTTTACATCATTTGAAATTGAACCTTCTTCTGAAAAAATATTGTCTATAGAAGCAAGTTTAAGCCCAAATAAGAGAAAATATTATTCTCAGCAGTGCTTTGGACCATGAATACAATACCTATTTTTTTTAATTCCACTTCAAATTGAGCATCAAGACCTGCAAAATAAGGAAAAGGATTAAAGAAACAAAAACAGAGCAGGGAAAATGGATAACAGCAATAGAGAAAACAAGAGAAACAATGGAATGCAAGTGTATTGATTTTATATGTATCTCAATTAAGAGATATGTATGTGTATGTGTTTCCACTAATGATAAGAAAACATGAAGATGAAATGTAACAAATAATTGATGACTAGTTTGAACTTGATGACTAGCCTCATTCTCATTGGCTGATTTGTGGAGTTATCAAGAATAAGAACAAAGTTCCATTGGCTGATCTATGAAGAATCATCAGAATAATTTCCCATTGGCTAATCTGTGAAAGGTCATCAAAGTAAGAATAGAGCAAAATCCCTATTGGCTGTTTTCATGAAGAATCACCAAAGTTTGAACAGAACAATATCCCATTGGTTGCTTTTGTGAAGAGTCATCCAAATATATGAAACAAAACACAAAGTTTAGGATATTCTGGAACATGCGGATCTATGGCATAGTTGCAGTCCTAACATTGAGCTGCTGTAAGTGTTGAAAAAATGGAAAGTAAATAGAAGGCATATTGTGATGCTGAGATTTCAATGTGAAAATAAAGCAAAATAGCAAATGAATGTAAGCAAGCAAATTCAGGAAAAAGAATTAAAACAAAAAGCATCTAAAGAAATATGAAATATGATTTCATAATAGACTAAATTATAAATGTCAGAAAGCATTTTATTACAAAAATGACTAGCTTCTGTTGGAGAGAAGGAAGAAGAAATGAAGGAAAAACACAAAATATAGTTAAAGTTGTGAAGCTTCATGATATATAACTCTTTTTTAATACCCTCTGATTGGGGTAAATTGCAGGATTAAGTTTATTGGAAATATGCAAAATTTTCATGATACATGGGACGTTCCAAACCTTGTACTTGCAAATAAGAAGAAGACCTTGGAGATAAACTGTTGAATTAGAACAGCAGAATTGTGAGCAATAGTTATAAGTAAGCACAGATAGATCACAGATAATAAGTCATAATCTCATGTTGGAAACTTAGTGGTAATAGTAAAAATCCTGGCAATAAGAAAATGTGTCCCTTTCATTGAGGAATCTACATCAAAGTCATTAAATCCAGATGATCTAATTGAGTCAAACAAACTATCTTTACTTCTAGTCCTAAGTAAAGATCAAGTTATATGGCTGCTTGAAGTGAATACATAAATAGACTGCATTGATGTTTATTTGTTTAAAAATATTAAGTCTCCCTTTCCTGTGATTAATATTTATAATCTAATAATAACCAAAATGATGTCGTGATTTTTAAGCATATTTTTAATTTTCTGCTATAGTTATGAGATTTAATTACAAATACTGGCAAATACTACTTTGGAAAAAAACTTGTGTCTTGAGAAGAGATATATCTGAAATCCAGTCTGTTTTTCCAAAACAAACTTCTTTGGATACTTGTTAACACATGAGAGCAAAGATGTATACACACTCACACACATTAGATCAAAAATACCATGGGAAATGTTCCTAAATACAACTTACAATGTTATTAAAGAAATTCTCTAACATCCTGCATCTGACTAAAAGATATGTGCTCCATAATCCAATCATGTGTACCTAATCTCTATTAGTAATTATTGCCAACAATAAGTGAAAGATTTGCAAAATTGATAGTGAGACATTTTTCTACTGAAGCAAAATTTCAAATAGTTGAGAACTATTTAGAGAATCTCTGTCAGACCCATTTGAGTCATTTAAGCCTGAAAGTACTATGTTGGAAATCACTAGATTAAAGACTATACATGTAACCAATAGTAAGCACAATTAGAAATCCAAAGAAAACGCACACAGCCAATAAAGTATTAACCCCTATTCATGTGTTGCTAAGAATGAACCTTGCCAACACAGTACTACTTAAGAGCACATGCATATGAGAACACACTTATGAGAACATACTTATGAGAATGCACTAATGAGAACACTCTTTAAGAGAACATACAAGAATGCACATTTATGACAAATTAAGTCCATAGAATCACAGTTCCATAACAGATCATTGTAAAACAGATCAGATCCTGACACACTATGACTCATAAGCTCAAAACGGAACTTGATAGTCTCAAACAGATTTTTTGTTTGAACTGAAGCTGTCTATGAGACACTTACCTCAATTTGATTTACTCACGGTAGACCTTACTCATATGTTATAATGAGTACTGTCAATGTGTTACATCTTAATGCTTATTTTGTTGATGTTACAATAATTGGTATCACTGCTTGCCCTTTGTGCTAAACCATAGCAAATTTCTAAAAACTCTCATATCTTTGAAGCTATTTAACTGGACCTATTTTTGGATTACTGGTGATAATGGTATTATTTAAATTAACAAGAAAATTAGGTGATTAACTTTTGATATTGTGTAAGCTAAAACTTCCTGGCTTGTTGAAAACTCTGGTTCATAAAAATTTATTGGAAGAAACTGCAAACAATATTTTTCATCTTATTTCAAAAGGAATTACCTTTTACGGTTGTATTGTAACCATTCTGTGCTGTATTAGCTCTGATGTTCATTCTGAAATTGCTTGCAAGATACTTCAGTTTTGTTACTAAATGTAGAGGTCAACTAAGGTCTAATTTTGGCAGCAAGTACTAAGATGATTTTGAAAAGAATTCAGCATACCTATCATGTGTTCCAGAGTTTTCATTAATCCTGCCATTCCAGTGTTCATTGGTTGTGCTTATGCAACAAAGAGGTGTACTAGACATTTCTATTCATTTATACTTGAGGTTTTATTAGCTGATCTTCAAGAACTTGTTTGATTATGTGACTGAAGATGAAATTAATATAAAGTGTAAGGCACTTGGATTTGAAAAAACAAAAACTATAAATGTGCTTTAAACTCGATAGTGCTAAAAGGATGTCTTTTTGGTGGAACATTTTTAATCTATCTAAAAGGCAAAAAGAATCTCCAGAACAGAAATTTGTAAGTAAAAATAAAAAAATCACCTTGTCTGCTACATGAACTTTTTAGTTTTGTAGTAAATCATCATTAGTCAAACAATGATTTGCACCTTACAATCAAATTGAGTTGGGTGAGTACATATTTAATTGTAATTACCTGATGGTCTTTTGCCTAGTTCAATTAATGCATAAAAATATGCTAAAACAAATAATAAAAATTTTCCCACAAAATTGAAGTATAACAATAAGCAGTACTCAACAAGCCATAGTTTTTTGTAGCCAATTCATAACTTTTTAAGCCTATCAAAATACTTGTACTGTTCCTTTTTTGAAGAAAATAAGGCATTCTTTATTTGTCATATATTATACCAACCATTGGAGGATGAAGCTAACAAAATCTATGATCATTAAGTTGGCAAGAGTATCTACAACAAGTCTATTAACATCAGATACTCTTCTAAGTTACATTTTTAATTTATTTTTTGTACTACATCTAAATGGGATATTATCAACTCAGATCATAAAAAAAGAGTAGTAGATAATGGGTTATGCACTATAAAATGCCAGATTTTACTTTACTCATACTACTATCGCAATTTTTTTAAAAAACTACTTTCCCCAGAGCAGGTCACTGTTTATACATTGAACAAGTACTGATTTCAGGAAAATATTTGTTGCTTTTAAAATAGTAATAAAAATTGTCATTGTTAAACATGATTCTATGTAAGAAGTTGTTATAAATTTCCCATGGTTTTGTAGGAAAATTTTGCATATTTTACTATAGTAGATCATTAGTGATATAAACAAAAAGTCAGGTATTTAGATAGATGAATTTAGAACTTAATGGTAAATACTAGAAAATAAATTAATAGATTTGCATTTATTTTCTTGACGAGTCTTTAAATTATTTCAGGAAAATAAATTCTCGTGTCATAAGTGCACATTTTTTTTGAAGAAAGTTATGTAAAGACAAGTTTTAAAAACTGCAAACTGTATTGTGTCATAGTAAATAAACTGTGATTATTGTATATCAGTTATTGCTAGTAAGTAGTATAAAGTGCAAAACCTGCTGTAGCATTAAAAAAAATTTATTTTCAACAAAATTTGAGTGGTAACTCTTCTGTCTTTAATTATATAATAAACAACCTGATTCTTCAAAATTTGCAGGCTCCAAAAGAAGCTGAACAAGAAATTAATTGATATTTTTATAAGATTAGAATTTTATAGTTCACAAAGATAGAGAGACAGTAGCAAGAAAAGAAAGGAAAGTTAGATATTAAGTTATGACTCCATAATATAGTGAGTACTGTTCAGACCAAAAACAGAAAGCACAGCAAAATTGTAAATAGCAATATATTAAGAAAATGCCATCATGTGTTGCCAAGAGTGAATCTCAACAACACATTTGACAAATGATATTCAAACATAAATGATCAACATAAAATGATTTTCATATAGAAAACATGGTGTACAAATAAGTTCCTAACACTAGAGGTTTACGTACACAATTACACTTCAACAAGCAGTTGTTCTAAGATATTATTCTATAACTTTTTGTTCAAATAAAAGCTAAAAAGTATACTATTCAATTCAATACCTGTGAAAACTAATATATAAATAAGCACAGCAAGTGATAACTTAATACTATGCATGAAAATATTCCATGCAACATTTAAAAGTTCTCATTTTCCCTAATAGAAGGTAAAAATTTGTTATTCAAAGGTTCTGCAACATAGAATCTGCAAGATGAAGTAATTTTTCTTGCATTTCTTTTGCAATCAAGGCTACATTGTACAATCACCAAAATGTGTGTTTGAATTTTATTTATTTTTAAAATCCTGTATAGGTAACAAAGTAGTTATATCAGAGAAATCCTTTCACTGGTTATTTTAGGGTTTAAGACTACTTTTATATGCTAGGGAGAGTTTTTGGGTAAGTAGTAGCAACATCTTTAATACCTATGCACTGCACTTATTCCTTTTATTTGAAAGTGATTACTAGCTAAGTTTTTAGACACTAAGAGTTTTTTGAAGTGAAATACTTTTGTACTTGGAGGTTAATTTCAAAACTAGATACAGAGTTGAATGGACTTTGATCCTCAGGACAAAGAAATTATGATAGCTTTCAATTGAACATAAAAGAAGCATTAAGATTTTTAAAAATAAACAAATACTT
Source organism: Vaucheria bursata (assembly GCA_032358265.1). Taxonomy (NCBI): domain Eukaryota; class Xanthophyceae; order Vaucheriales; family Vaucheriaceae; genus Vaucheria; species Vaucheria bursata. The sequence goes on along the minus strand of JAULBW010020202.1, from coordinate 50,388 downwards.
TTTCTTCTATTAGATAAAATTTGTCACGTGCATCTTTGTTAAAGATAATCATCCAGGCCTACTCATGCCAATATATTTAAGAAATGTAAGCAATTTTAAATAGATAATCCTAACATTACTTTTCAAACCTTGTCTAAACAAACTCTACTGCTACTTGAAGGCCTGAAATATAAAGAAGCGGGTTGAAACTGTGTCACATGCAGGTTCTGCTGACTAAGCAGCAATATAAATTGCTTGCATGCCAAATATCACTTTGCTGTCATCTTACATCTACCTAGGCATATAGTTTATATTTTGTTCTTTGTACCTCTGTACCAGCAGTTCCAAACCATGACACTCAGTTTCAATATTTTTTGGCTGTTAGGACCCGATTTTTAACTGATCAGAGCTGGTACCATAACCTTGACATGAACACTAACCTTTCTTATTCAGTCCTCCAGTCTGATATTGATCATCATTCAATTTTTTAACTTTGGAAAAAATGTTGAATGCAAGCAACTTAAGCAGTGGACAGTTTTTATATAACTATATCGAACTAGTTTATGCCCAGAACTGAAAATTTTAGTACATTCTGTTGGAACTCAAATCGAAATTGATGAAATTGATTAGTTACATGAAAATGGTTTAATCCGCTTTAATTCAAATTGGGTCTAGTGTCACGTCGGCAGGGGCCGTTAATTTTTTACTTTCAGAAAGTCATTGTTGAAGTTTCAACTCTACCACGTGGAGACTTTGAGACTCCGAATCGAGGTCGCTTAGGGATTACTTCTCATTCCCATGACTTATATTCTGCCCGTGACTTCGGACAGCTGGACATGTTGTGTAATAATATCAAGGGATTTCATCTTGATAATATTAAGCAATCACGAAATATACGTGGGAAAAGCGTTCTATTTAAGTTGCTTTGAGGTAAGGCATTTCAACTACATTTGGATACAAGTACTTCTTCTGGATAGTAGAGGTAAGGAAATATCACTTATTATTGCTTTTCTGGTGGTTTAAGACTTTATTTGGGTAACAAGTGATGCTCTCGATCCAGTTAAAACGCCAGTATGTCCTCTCTGCGTCGAGCGTTAGCCGCTTCATTATCGATACCTGCAAACAGAAATGGAGGGAGATCACAACGTCGAATTCGAAACAACTCGGGTAATTCTCAAAGGTAAATGTTTTTTAACTCGAATACTATAATGGGCAGCTCAATATTCAATTTCCTCTTGAAATAATCAAAATTTATCTCAAATTTCGTTTTACTTGCCTACAATATGTCAAGGAATGATGAACGAGAAGAAGAAATTGTTGGAGATTCAGAGAATCGAAGTATTACAGTGTCGAGCTCCGTTGAATCGCGTGGTCTGACCCGCACACCTTCCCCAAGAGCTATCGCAGCGATGCACGAGCCAGAAGTTGGTGGCCGTGTTCGTGTTCGATTCAATTCGCAGAGGTGGTATGGGGGGGTGATATCTGAAGTAAACCTTAAACTGGGCAAGATACATATTTTATACGACGATGGAACTCAAGAAGATGCTAAATATCCCGATGCTGATATTGTTATTTACCCTTGCGCTCCGCACAGTTTTAAAAGGAGTAGAAGTACTGAAGACGGCTTGAACCGACCGGCCCCTTTAAAGAGGATTCGTCCAAATTCTAATGATATTGAAAACTGCTCTGATACTGACATAAGATCATGCTCGAGTAATTGCTGCTTAAGTAAACCCATTAGTCGCACCTTTTCTGACCCAGAGAAGAATATTTTACGTAAACCACCAGGAAGGCATATATCTAGTAATCCGATGAGAAAGGAAGAATCAAATGCAAATGATTTGAAATTGCGTAGAGAGCCCTGTATTGAGCCTCCGTCCTATTCTAGCATTCCCAATGTAGATCCGGTATGTTTCAAATGCTGCTGAATTGTCATATCAAATCTAACTTGTTTCATATTAAATAATATGCAGGTTCAGAGTACAAAATCTTTTCCGTTTTTAGATAATACCAGTGAAGTGCCAAAAGAGAAAGAGCTTGATGTTGTACGCGACAGGAAGCTAAATAATATAGCAGTAGATTTTGATTTAGTATCCTCTATTAACCATGATAATCTGAATATAGAATTTAGCAAGCAATCTAGAGTAGTAGTTAATAGGCAGAAATCGTTTGAAGAAGTCAGTTCCAATGAGGCGCACACCAATGGTGTCCAACACTCGGCCATTTTAGATAAAAGTAATTTGACAGAGCTAAAGAAATCAGTAAATGCCGAAACCAGTTTTGCTTCAGAAGCATTTTCCGGTGATAGAATAGTTAATATGTCTGAAAATCACTCAAATTCAGAAGAAATGTACATTGTAAAGGAGACAAATATAAATATCGTTCATGTCAATGGTAGTGGTTCTTACTCCAAAACCTCCACATCCGTCGATCTCCTCCCGAGCCTCAATGATTCCACGGGTAATCATGACTTAAAATCTGATGCTAACAAGAAAATATCATTGAATTCTCCTGTTATTCCTAGTACTGATGAACAATTCAATGCGTGCAATTCAGAATCTCCAATCTGTCCTACCTCTCTTGAGTGCAACAGCTCTGTTGATTCGCCTCTTAAGATGGACCGAATTTACAAATTAAAATCGGAACGTTATGATGAAAAATCAGTGGAATCCTCGGGGATAGCTCCTCTTGCATGCGAATCATCATTTCTAAGAAGTTCCTTCAAGAATGACGATAGAAATCAAACAGTGCGTGAGAATATCACTGCTGATGAGTCATCCAATACATTCGCTACCAAAGGTACACCTACAGAACTTAGTGATCCTATGGATGAGGTGATATGTGATGGCAGAGGTACAGGTAAGACTATATATCTGTCTCAGATACTTTTCTTAATGCTAAATTTTTCACTTCTTCATTTATTTCATCTATTTTAGAAACAAATGATAGCAGTTTGGACATTAATGGATCTGTATTACTGCAAGAAAAATCAGAATCAAGTGTTGGAAGTACGGGATATGTCAATGGCAAATTTCATGATGGTATATGTGATTCAGTTATGAATTCCCAATCAATACCAGTTTTGATAGTTGAAGCACAGTGGGCACAATGCGATACATGTAATCGATGGAGAAAGTTGCCTCCTTCGGTGAACCCCGATTCTCTGCCTGATGAATGGACTTGTGCGGATAATACTTGGGACCCATTACATAATAGCTGTGCTGATAAAGAAGAATCAGACGTTCTTCCTGATGGAACTCCAGGCAATGGAGAAGCAATCAGTACTAGTTGGTCAGGTACAGGAGCAGTTTCAAGCGATTCTAAGTTGCGAAAGCCAACTAAAAGGCACAATGGCATGTCTACCCATGTACAACATGAATATATTGATCGAGATCGACGTGGTACATCTACGCAGGTGAATGATAAATATAAATTCAGAGGAAAATTTAAACGTGACAAGAAAGCATCATTGAAATTTAGTAGTAGTGATAACGAAAGTGACAATCAGGATAAAAGAGCTACCTTTGTAAAAGGTACGGCTAGGAATAAATTTCCAAATGGTTCAGTGTCTGTGAATAGTAGATCCGTGTTGAAACAACCACCGCATATTGATGTACGAGGTGATAATAATTCCTCTGAGCCAATCATAATGACCCATAAATGGGTTCAATGCGATCATTCAAACTGCCAAAAATGGCGACAAGTTCCTCATTCTGTTGATTTACCCGCACACTGGTATTGTGATATGAACACTTGGAATCCGGATCGAGCATCTTGCAGTGTACCAGACGACTCGGAATTGGCTGACCTTGCTGTAAATGTACCTTGCATATCCCTCCGAACCGAAAGTGTTTCAAGCGAGATGGAGAGTGAGAAGAAAATAAAGAGCAAAGATAAGCTAAGAAAAACCATTATCCCACAACCATATCCAAATAGAGGAAAACAGCGACCTGCAGGTATGAAGATTTCAGAATTTATGCCTAGCAAAGAGAAGTCACGTCCCAATATAGTCTCTAATTCAGCAAAAGTATTTGCATCAAAAGTGAAACTGCGACATCTGAATTCAGAGACAAATTCAGAAAGTGCTAGACGACACAATGTTATGGACACTGAAGACGAAGAGATGCAAACTTCCGATTCAAGTGTCAAGTGTCCCGAATCTAAGAAGAATGAAATTCGATGGGTACAATGTGATAAAAAAGACTGTAAGAAGTGGCGTAAACTTCCACAAGGTGTTGATCCGCAGAGTCTGCCTGAGAAATGGTACTGCCATATGAACACATGGTCAACCGAGCGAGCCTCATGTTCTGTACCTGAAGATACGGCAGAGGAAATTTCCGCACTTCCTACTAATCATACTACCGAGTCAGCTTCAACCATGGGCAGAAAAAATATTGGCGGAAGATTCAATATTTTAGCGCCTCCAAGTAAAACCAATGGAAAGCTGTGCTATCGTTCTATGCTATTTACAAACGATGGAAGACTAAAAGCTCCATTTAACACGACGTGTCCAAAATCAGATAATCTCTTTCCAGAATTACTGAATGACTTTTCAGAAGAATTTGATGACTCTCAGAGTGATAGATCTGTTTTTCCAGAACCGTCGTTCACTTCTATGCTTGAGACGATGCGACTTACAGATGCCGAAAGAGTGAAAAATGAGATGAAGAGTAGAGGACGAGAAATAGATGTAGATTCATTTATGAATTTGAAAAAGACTCCATGGCCACCTGTTTCTACAACACATCAACTTCCACTGAAACTTCGAAAACCATGGAAACTAGAAAATGTTGATTGCCCTCCTTCCAGTAATCTTGACACTTACGCACATATCGAATTACAGAACAATAAAAATATTCCACCAACTTCCTCAGAAAGCTGCAAAATGATGGATCAATATGCCTCTATCCCCACCTTTAAAGATTCTGCCTTAAAATTGCATTTTCATGGAAAAGCCGCTGTAAACCACTTTACTGAAAATACAAACATGGATGTTGATGAGCAGAATAATGCTACTTCTTCCTCATAGCCATCAGTCTGCAACATGAAAGTATCTTTGGATAACTCAGTAAGGGCTTATTCGAATTCATTGCAATCAGTTTTGTAGATTACGGGCTTGATGCAAGCCCATTTGAAGTGGTGTGCTTGCTGTACATCACAAATTGCCTGAACAGGTTACATGAAATTTGGTAATACGAGAATAATTGAATAATCGACTATTCAACCTTAAGCAGCGCCGTAGAGCTTAAAGAAATAGTGCACCTGACGGAGGTTAGATTAATAATTTGCAATACCGAAGTTGCAGTTGGAGACTAAGGGGTGTCAATGTGTGAATGATATATGGATGTGTTGGAGGAAAATTGCATCAATAGTAATTCCTCATTTTGATAAAAAGGAAATGTAATCTGAGAATTTTATTTTCTTTCCTATGGTATATTTGTCAATAAATTTTTTCTTACATTCACTTTATCATTTTTGAAATCGGCTTTAACCTTATTGCTGTTGATTGCAATAATATCATTTTTCATTGAAGAATTTAAAAATAATGTGAAGAATCTAAAGTTAATTCAAGGTAATCCTTGGTATAAAACTATTGTTGGAATCGTTGGCTTTTCAACCAGGTTAGAGAGCTATGTACAGAACTACAATTTCAGGAGTCGAATTTTCTAGCAATTTGATGAGAGAATTGTCATTGAAGCTATTTTCGGAAAAAGTGCTACGTGCCGTGGTAACAGAAAATTTTGAATGTATGCATTTTTCCAAGTACTTGAGCATCCTATTTATTTGTCCACAGCAAGATTACATTGCTAAGCTATGACTAGCTCAATAAAGCACAGTTTTCTCTTGTTGGCATGTATGTATCAGATACTATGTACATTTCAGAATGATGGAAGTTGAAATCAAACTATCTCTACAGTTCTACGTTATAGATTTATATAGATTATATTTCTGCTTGAAAAAATAAGTGATGTGAAACAGCTTCTGCATATCTCTGCGAATCGTCAAGTTTTCTATCCAAAATTATCAACTACGAATTAGTACCATTGCACCCATATTAACAGCAGCCTCATGAAAATTGCAGTAAAATTTGAGCAGCGACTTTAATAGAATCAGTCATTCCAATTCAGTGTATTCCGTATCCGTTACAATGGTCACAAGCAAAACTTTCCATTGAAATGGTAAAGCAATCGCAAAACTCAGTTTTACTGTTTGCAATTTTCTTCTTTCAATTGCACAATCCACTTCTAATTTGGCCTAAACCAATCTTGTTAAACTCATCACTAAATGATAAATTTGCCTTGAGAAAACTTTTAAATGCCAGTTATTATAACAAATACCATGTACTATGCTTTATAATTAAACATGTACAATTATAAGTGAGAAGCATGTGCCTTTTTGACAAAATGAAGAATTGAAACAAAATTAATTCAACCAAAATAAAGCTTCACAATCACGTAAGTTGTGATACTCGACTGACAAATAAGATTGATATGTAGATGTTAGGTAAGGTAGTAATCCATCTGAGAAGGCATTTGAAAGATGTCTAGAGTGCAAAAAATGTAATAGTCAAAGCTTAGTTTGGTAATTGCCCAGTACCCATTTCAATAAAGTTATCAGTACTATTGCAGCATCTATTACTTTTAAAACAAACAGTGCCACAAAATATTAATGGTATGAAATACATTCCAATGTGCATAAATAGATAAGTCATCACTAGTTATGTTTGTATCTAGAAACCCAGACTCAATTATTGCATAATTCATACTAGTTGCAAATGTAGATACTTTATAAGTTTCAGGATTTGGTAAACCTAAAATACGCAGGCAAAGTAATGCAAAATGACCCCCCTCTCATTTTGAATGCTTTATCACTGTGTGAACATGCTTGACAAAAAACTTTAGCCTAATCATATGGAGTAAATACAATCAGTACACACAAGCCAAAAATCAGTAATACAGCAAAACTCAATGATCGTAACGGTAAATAAGTGGTTCAAAACTTTTCTATACATCTACAAGCAACACTGTAAAAAGCATGTTTCCAATAACTAAAGATTGCTGCTATATTTAAAATACATGAACAATAATAATTGCTTGGTCCAGTTGTTGTCTGATCCAATTCAAACTTTCCAGTCTACTTAGTTCTCTACTATACAGCTTAATATGGCAGTGGCTTCCCAATAACCTAATAGAAAGTACTGTTACAACAACAAGTGAATTAGTTTCCTTGCATGAAATTGTTGACTGATTTAGCACTCTAAACTTTGGCAACCAATTTGCACAGTTTCCATGGTACTTTATTCTTTACATATTTTACCTCAACTTCCATGTATCTATACAACAACTTTCATTTACCTCTAGAAATACTGCACTTTTTACCACATGCTGCATATTTAATATTTTTTATTCAAATATAGAATTTTTTTGTGAATGCTTTTTTGTAGAACCTTGAGATGGCCAATCTCCCACGGTGCTGCTATTTTGCTATCATTTGCCAGGATCTAATATGTTCCACCGTGTCATCCGTGAATGTATATATTTGTATACAATTCTTTCAGGGAGTTGTGGCTACACAATCTAATTCAACTTGTATGCGTGTGGAATATGTTGTAGAATATTGACAAGATTTACTTTTGTCAACACAGGTAATAAGATAATGATATAGTAGTATATGCATAGTATTCTGTGCTTGTATTTCCTGGTTTCTGTATTATACGTTTATACAATTCATTGGTCTTGACATCATTTAAACACTTATTGTCATGACGTACAACAAGAGAGGCAAACTATAAGAGAATGACAGCTCAAACATACATTATATCTCAACCTGCACTGCAAGAAGTGACTATGCTTCTCCAACACAGCATTACTAATTTTAGAACCATTACATTACTAGCCACTTTTTGAGAAGATGACTAGCATAAATAAAGAATGTCCCAAATAAAAACATGGCAGCTATAAGTAGAAAAGAAATTAACACATAATACAAATTAATTACTGACACCTACCTCATGTTAATATCAATTGATCCCCATCAATAATGACAAAGTAATTTGTTTCACATGATGTTGGGCCTACTGCAATGCCAGAGTCACCAAATAATTTCACTTGTAAAAGTTTGCTGGTCTTTTGCTTTCTACAACACTGACCTGCACCACAGAAGATAATTAAATTAGTTCAAGTCCATTTAGTTCTTTATGAAAATTGCTGCCACATTTTTAATGCATCTGCCAGATAAAGATTTAAAGTTCAAATTTTTGTCTCAGTAATGAGATACAAAGTTGCCCATTGGAAGTTTTTCCTCATCAAAATGTAAGATTCTAGTTTAGGATGCAGCAAAGAAGCAGCGGTTAGCACATGCAAGTAACTATTATAGAAAAGCACATTGTATTTGTAAGGATCCAATTTCCAAATCTCACGTATATAATCAGCAACACAAGGTAAACCAAAAACACAAGAGAGATACACGCTTAATTTAGTATATTAGAACCTACTTTGTGTGTTGCCGGGAATGGATCTTGCAGCACATCACAAAAGATATAATGAGCACAATTCTTTGAAAGAATTGTACACAAATCATAACATTTTACAACAAAGTAATCACAGTTCAATAGCAAATTGCATGGCAACATATTAGATCCTGACAGTATTCAAACTGAATATGCTTGGACTGAGCACTGATTTCCATGTCCCTGTCCAATGCCATAACCCATGCTAGATGAACAAATGTTCCTTTTTTTGCACAGCACTATGCTGTTATATTTAGTAAAATTAGAAGCAACTGCACTAGATGTAGGTGTAGCTTTACAGTGGTAAAACCAATTTGCTCACTAAGAGTTGACAACATCTTCTGTTGCAGCAGAGCTATGCCCGGAAGTACCATTTTCCCCTCCCTAATCAAGCAGGCATAAGAATATAGAAGTACAAGCAGTGAACGACATAGATTATGTGATATTGAGCATGCTCTCCAAAATGTAGAACTGAGTAAAATTTAATCAGTGGCAGGATAAATTACATTACTATTTAAGCTAATTTAGAATTATTTGAGATAAAACATTTTACTTGTGCTTTTGTAACAGCATTACACAATACAGAATTAATTTTTTAATGCTCTAAATTAATTTGGTGCTTTAAGCAGCAGAGACTTGAAAAAATAACTCATATACTGTTAGGGTTCTTGGGTAAATGTATAGCTATGTATAATGAAACTTGGAACTGTCAAGATTTGAACCTAAGACCTTAATACAACTAATTGATTTTCATGCTGATGAACTATCAACTCCCAGGAAGTGGGAGACTGTAGGGGTTATAGTATCTAAAGACAGGGCAGATATCCTGACATATAAATACATGCACAAATATACTTTACAAGAAAAAGTCTACTCAATTTTTGTTAGGAACTAATTTGTTTACAACAATTAGTTCTTAAGGGAGTTACTCGTTTAAGAGTTATTCCATTTTAATTGCATCATTTTGTGACTCTCCAGATGAATTGGCATTGAGACATAGTTTGTTGTGTTGCTGAGTGTGTTTCTTATTCACTCTCAGCAATGCAAATCATGATTGTATAATGTTACCATGCTTGTATAATCTTTGTGTCCTTCTTGTCTGGTACATTTATAACAATTTTCCAGGCACCAACCACAGTAAGACATTAAACCATTTCAAAAGAAATTAACTTCTGTTGCTACTGTCATATGTATAACCATCTGTATATCAGTAAAAAATGAAACAAGTCACTGCTTTGCAAATATTGATATTTTGCTCAAAAAAGTCTCAATAGTGGAAAAAACATAAAAACATTATATTCAAGAAAGAGGGACAGAATTCAAGGGAAATGTAATTTTCATTAAAAATTGGTGTAAGGTCAAATTCTTCAGTAAAACAGGTTTTGTCTAACACTGAGTATATCAAAGTAGTTGAAGGCCATGTTACAAATATGAACAACATTGGAGATTTTAGATTCAAAATTATGTGCTTACCTGACTCAATTAAATAGCAACCTCCTGTTACATTATTTATCACAGTCATTATTCAAAATGTTGGATTTTTAGTTCAATAATTCTCTATACTACAGCTTTTATCTTTTCCAGTCAAATATACTGTAGCATATATCACAATATAGAACTACACTCCTTATCTATAATCCTACATACAAAAAAGATCCTTCCAACGATATCCACGTCTTTAACATCTACAGCGTCTTTCATTATTCCACAAAGTATTTTCTTGGTGTTTCCCAAACTGACATCTCCGACAAACGCCTGACAGAGTAACCCCATGTTTCAATATCTGGCCAATCCATGCTCAATATTTACTAATTATAAGCATTTCTCACTCTTCTCTGTTTTCACCACAATTATCCTACTACTGTGCAGAGTATTGTTAGTGACAGAGAAGCTTCCTTCCCACACACATTAATACATTATAAATATACTATTTTTCTTAGTTTGCTGGTATAGTTTTGTTTTTTTGCACATTGCTTTCCTTTTTATTTCACAGCATTATCCTGTCACCAACATTTAATTTCAGTTTTTTTATATGATAGAATCAATTGTTCAAACTTTTTTCCAGAAACTTGCATGATTTACACTCATTAAAAGTTTTGATTGAGATCAAGTGTTGAATGAAGTGTTAAATGTCAAAAAAATATCCTTAGAAAGCAAATGCTTGCATTTAGGATTATTTGCAAAAATATACCATTTTCATCTAAGTAGATAATCTCCCAGCTTCTAGACTTTTAGCCAGTAAAGAAACTATGAATGGGATAATCAAAATATTTATGTTTTTGCTACTACAGCACTGCTGATCAAATGCAATACAGAAAAACAAATAATAAATGCATACAAGATAAACCTACTACCTCTCAATAGAATGTATGTGAATTTAAAAGTGCTATAAATACTTGAAAGTCAGCAAATTTATTTCACTTGAAATATGCCTTTACCACAATCTATGTGACTTTATTCATTGCATCATGTTGCTACTAAAAAGCCTTTGTTCAGCATCTATTAGAAATGTAAGACAACAGGAACACAAGTAAACTGTGACAGAAAGCGCATATTGTTTCATGCAAACGTGCTGATAGAGGTAAGATAACTTCATCAGTGTGACAATAAATAAAACCCTACTGGCATCCATCTAGTCCATATTCTAAAACTTCTGCACTCATAAACTAAACTGAAACTCATTCTCATAATCTGTCCTAAAATTTCAACATAAACTTCAGAAAAAAATTACTACAGCTACAAAGTTGACTTAACTTCTAAGAAAGTTAATTTTCAACAGCATCTTTGAGTCTTATATGATAATGCTTGCATGTGGTTTGTTTGTAATACTACAATTACATAGAAAATCATTACAGGGTACTATTGCATGCAGTGCTTCATTATTTTCTCAGAGGAAAAAAATTCTTTTCTTGTACTTAGTTATTCAACAAGCTAATTCAGCATCCAATTTTTTGAGGTCCAAAATTCATGTTGTGGGTATGATGGCTGAACAGGTGGCTTAGTTTTTGCTAACACATTTTATGATGATGCTACTTGTCACAATGCTGTTCAGTAATATCTTGTTAAGATTTACTAAATGTGCTGACAAGTAATCCAAAACCAGGGCAAAAAAATAAGGAACATGAAAATATTATGCAAATAACACAATTTTACTAATCTTGTTTTATATCTTGGCAATAGTGAATCTTGTCAACATCTTGCAACTTTTTCTGCATGCATACACGACAAATTAAATCAAACTTTAAATACAGTTCCTTGAAATAATTGTACATGGATAAACAATATAACATATGGGTGAATCATGATTCTAAGACAAATCACACGGTGAAAACATATTAAATCCTGACATATCTCATATGTTTAATACTACTGCCCACTCCATTTGGTTTTAGACTCGTACATTTCTCTGAATTTGTGCTGGTGTTGATGAAGCAAATATGATCTATGATTTTTTAGGATACAACTAAATGATGTGCTGTTAGGACTTGATCAGTTATAGTTGTGCATACATAACTGATGCATGTTTCTTTATATTCACAATTCCTAAGGTTTTATAATGTAGATTCAAGTGTATGTTGTATATTTTAGTTTGGTTAATATCGATTGCATACGTTCGGCATTAGCCATTAGTTGATATGACTTTTTGTTTCCAACACTCAGTGTCGGAAACATCTACAATGAAGTGCACATATTTTTGCTTTTGCTCACCCTTTACCTAGATAAATACTTTCCCTTTTCATTTGTTGTACATTGAATAAACCTTTGTCCTATAGTTAATCTTCGATCCTATTTTTCAACTTTGATTGGTGTGCCTGACATGTGCCTATATCCATCAGCCATGTTTTCTGGAAATTGTGCGCTCTGGTTTATTGTTCTTTCTTGGTACCCTAAGCCATTTAATTAAAGAGACTTAATATATTATTGCAAACCCTATATACTCTAAAGCAGTATAGCTTGAAACTTAACTATACTCTGTGTAATAGAAAAATATTTTACCATTCCAAACTGATTGTTCAAGACAATTATCAACTTAAAATAAAGTTATAGTACTTGTTTTATCCAATTGCACGTATTGGTTAATACTCATGACATGTTATCAATTGTATGTTACAATTTCACAAGTTTTCAGTGTTCTGGGTCAATTGATGGTTTGGTTACTTTCTTCAGTCACCAACTCTTACGTTGATTGAACTGTTAGGCCAAAAGCTATAACACTCCTAACGCGAGTAGTTTATATAGAGCAAATAGTTTTAATTAACATTGTTCAATTATCATTTGATCTAGATAGTTTTTAATGTTTTTGTTATATGAACATTCAACTATCAGCTTTAACATGTGCATTGAAATCATTAATATTGCAGCAAATTACTTTTTCAAATAGTAAGTCTATTTGATTATAATGATGAAAGCATTGAGCATTGTTGAATCATACTCGGCAAATAGTATACAATTCAAATAGCATAAATTGAATTTTAGGTTTAATAGTAAAATCATGATATACCTCCTGAATTAAAATTTTTTCCATCTTTACTCCCTACATGCATAGCAGTAATTTATTCTACAGTCTGTAGACATTGAAAAAAAATTAGGAAGTTTTTTTACCTTAAATATAATAATATACAATATTGGGAAAAACTACCAGATGCAATTCTTTCCCTACAACTGGCAGAACAAATTCAAAATAAAGCCAAAAAAACGCACTGAAGGATTCCATAGGACATGATAGTATAATCACAAAATGATTTATAAAAATTTACCTCATCTTCAAGAGTCTTGCACTTATAGCCCCATCACTAAAGGACCAAATTTTCAATATAGAATCAATCCCAGGAAAAAAAGAATATTTTTGAAATAAAACGAAATCCTCATTTTTCACCAGTTTGACCAGTTCCGACAGTTATATCAAGATATTTGAAAATCGATTCTCTCCAAAAGAAAACTAATTTGGCATTTTGGATAGTTTATGGAAACAATGATTTTGGGTTTAATAGCTAATCTATCTAGCAGTAAATATATCTAAATTCATACCCTTCGTTTAATGATAATCTAGAAATCATTATCAGAAGTAATCAAATCGTAGTTCTAGTGTAGACAAAAATGCGTGCAGCAAATGATAATAAGAAATATAAATGTCACTACGATAAAAGATTTTTAGAAGTTATTAATAAGCAAAAAGGCGATTTGATGACTATTCACCTCATAATGAATTTATTTTCGATTAAAGGTCATATTTCAGAATAGTTTTGAGGCGTAAAAGACATATGATACAACACAGCAGAAATTTATCACTAATTTGTGTATTAACTGGTACATAATCTAATATTTATCATAATTAAGCTCCGGACGGTACACACAGCTCTCAAATGCATCAATTGCAATCGTCAAAAATATTTGCTTGTCTACTCATAGTTGGACATCAACTTTTGACAAGATCGTCAAAACTGTAATCATTGACGAAAAGCATATAGACATGGAAAATCTATTCTCTATCCTCTTTAACTGGAAATAGCACTAATGTGTTACGAATCGTCGAAGGACGATGAATGATATTCTCCTCGACGTTGGTCCGCACCACTCCTAGAATCGAAGTCATAAGCCCTCAGATCAAACGATACATCTCGAGAAGTAGAATCTGTGTACGATTGGTCTGAATCGTTGGCACTATTTACTGACCTGTTGATGGAAATACTTTGGGGTTGCGCTGGTCTTTGATTGTCCAATCGAGGATGGCTGTTTGCATGCACCATTGGGATATTCGTCCCAACTGGTGAAGGATAAAAGAGAATTTCATTATTTCTAATGATTTCTTCAAGAATAGATTTAAAACGAGGGGTTCGTGCAAGAATCGGACCATCGTATGAATTGTACACGACATGCGACAAAAGTACATTTTCGCCTTTCCAGAACTCAGCATATTCACGTCTATACCTCATGCATGAAGTATTTATCTGCAAAAATATATGGAGTACTCATATGTTTCGGAAAAAAATATGGTGAACGCTTCAACTGTTATTACTTAAAATCTACTAAATTACATAATATTATAGGAAAAACATTATGCGGCAAATGGCATTGCATCATCAGCGAGTAAAAATAAGCAGGAACGCATAATGAGAAATGAAGTACTCCAATGTGTTTGCACATGCAATCAGCTAACCTGGAGACTCGGCTGATGCGAATTTGACCAAAAAATTTGCTCTGCTTGACACAGAATAAATACTTGCAGAGTGTCACCGTTCCTTTGAGCAACTTTGACAGCCAGAGCAGCATGCCAGTCGCAAATACCGCAGTGCGACGAAGGCATGATAACTCAACTGTTCTGAGAACTTGTCAATTTATAAAGTTACGAAAGAGGAAAATACATCGCTTTGACTAAAACGAATCTTTTCCTAAATTTCCTTCGCTATGTACGTATGACGTGAATCTTGCAGACGATATACGGATTTATATACATTAGAACTTCATGCGAAGATATTACTTTGAAATCATTACGTGTGCTCCCATATTTCCAGATCTCATTTATTTCCGATGAGATTAAATTCCGCAACCTATCAAAGAGCTTTATTTTAAAATTCATTGCTATTAGGAACTCTTTCATCATTAATAGGTGGTAAATCATAGTATTGCCAATAGATTGAATGATGCACGATACTGTATCCGTTTCATACCTTCCTCAAACCAATGAATTCTACCTTCCTCAAACCAATGAATTCCACCATAGTTTCTATGCTCAAATCGGTTAACTCCATCATAGTTTTCACGCTCAATGAATTGTATTATTCGGCGGAATTAAAAATCAAAGATTAAAAATATGGGTTAATTGGGCATATTTTAAAAGGTACGTCGAAATCATCTAACTTTTGATAATTATCGAAAGATTTCTTTCTATTTTCTTAGCATTCTTAGGAGAGAAATTCTTCACATGAAATTACACTATTTGATTCTTGTTCAATTCAAGACTGATCTGAGTAGATTCGTCTCGGCCATATTAGCCTGCGGCACTTCATTAAATATCGCTAAATTATTGATTTATGGCGCCGTCTAAAAGAACTAAATGTCGTTAAATTTATATGATCTTTAGCTTTTAACCGTGATCCTGGAAATCCGTTCGTGATGGAATGTCACTCAAAAAATTGTCTATATTTATACGGCTGGAATTTTATATAGCGCTTTTTCTATAAATATGACATTTGGTTTGAGCCATATTTGAAAACAGTTGTTCATATCTTTTCCATTCTCGATAAACTTTTAAATGGAGGGGCAGGAATGCTATGTACGAAGTTGCGCTCAGGTGCACATTACATTTAGCTACCTTGTCCTTTCGATTACTTATCAAGCATTTCCACCCTGATGTATGATATGGACTATAATGGAAGAGGCGAGTATTTTTCAGAGATATAAGTTAACTCATTTAACATGAAAGAAACCATGGTCCATTTGCATAAATTTGTTTGATTGAGTTGCCACTAGAAAAGTGCCATCTGGATGTTTCGTTTGAACTGTAGATTGGCCAGAGATATTGAAGTTAAATCATAAATACAGTTAAAAGAATCTAGTCGGTAATTAGCTACAGATGTTTTGTCATTGACATAATTTCGCTGCATAGCAGAGGATAAATTTTTCTGAAAATGCTAATTCACATCCTCTTCCTGTTTCAATTTCACCTTCGAATATTTCATATGTCGTCAACCCTGTACCAACGTAAATAGCAAAAGTTTAAACGTACATTACATACCACTTCTTATTTGTGTGCAATCATATGCATAGACATAATTTACTGTCTTTTGATTATTTTTATAATTATTGGTCTCTTCATTCTCAATTTAAAAATACTGGAAAAAACTTACCGTAGGCCCACTATTGTCTCTCGAGACTATTCTATATTCATCTGTCACATGTAAATCACAATTTCAAAAAAAGCATATAATTAGTCTTCGGATCAGACTTGTCAATGTAGCAACTGAAGAACGAAGTATCGACAGGTAAGTTCTTCCTTTAAAACCTAAATTCTGCCTATCCTCTATAAGAGACTTAATGTTCAACCGGCGGTTCATTCCTGTATCTTGTTGGCATTTAGAAGATCAAATGAACTTGACACGAATAATGATAGTGTTAGAGTATTATACTTTTTTCCAACGCGTTTGGTGAAGTGATGTAAGGTGGCATTAACAGTGTCGAATAATTTACACGTCATTAGCGAAAAATTGATGCAAATTATTTGTTTATCTTTAAAAAATTTAGCTCAAAATGTTAGTTCTATATAATAAACTTATTCCCAAGAAATATTACTCAAGTAACATTTAAATTATTTTTTATAGGTAAATTTCATCTTAAACCAGAATAAAATCTAAATCTTTTCTTTTTCACCAAATAATCACTTTTATGATAAATTTGGTTATTCTGATAATTTTTAAATCATACTTCTCGCGACACAAACAGAGAAAAAAATAACTTATTAAATTAGAGGATTTTAACCTATCATCATCGATCGATGCCTTTGCACATTGAAAACTAATTGAAATATTCTTGACTCCTAATAGAACTCAATTTTATTGCTGTCCAAATCTTAACAGAAGACTATTATATAACTTTCAAAACTATCAGCACAAAATACAAATCCAAATTTTTCGAACTTTCTTTTTAACTTTAAAATTGTTAAACTACGGAAAGATAATAAATCTGATGCATCAGCTCGTGGCCCAGCAACAGATTTAATATATTTGTATACATAAAATATAGGTTTAAAACTGCTCGCACTACACATCAGAAGCTTATCAAAATATTTAGATTTAATATGCAGCATTGAACGATATCCTAAATATGCTGGATCCATTTTCAACCTTTACTGTTGGTTAAATTCTTATTATCTTTGGAACAGAAGCTGATACATGCACATTATTTTATTTAAAAATGGAAGTGGAATAAATGCTTTTCCAATTACTTCCTTGCGAACTAATTTGGTATTGATTGTATAGTTAACTTTCAAACAATGTACTTAGACTAGTGGATTGGTACTATGAGAAAAATGAACAAACACTTTCGCTGATAAATACCCAATACTGAAAGCTACAGTATGTGCTAAAGTTGAAATAGGTTCGGCTGCTATGGCATAGTATAAAATCAATCCGAACGTAGTAGTAACAGCAATAATTTTACTTATACGTACAACCTTAGATTCAAAAAGATAGGGCACTTCCATGGACAGCTTCATTAGACACCCAGCTTGCGCTGCCCATACAGCTGAAATGCCATTTGAATCAGCACTAGTATTAACTAGTATCTGTAAAGCAATAAGAGTAAATGTGTACGGAATCCACATCAGACGCACGTATCGAGGAGATCGACTCTGGCGACGATGAACTCTAAGCGGTACTACTGCAATCGCGGATGTACATATCGCAAATGCTGAAAAGTTGAGATATATATCCAGCTTACTATCATAAGAAAGTAAGGATAACTTTTCCGTCCAAAACATAAAGGAATACTTTCAGTTTGTGACTATTACTTTATTTCAAAGGACGAAGGAGACTCCACAGTGATTCGATATTTTAGCGTGACATTATACAATTTTTCATATTTGCGCCACACTAAGATGACCAAAATCTTGTACCAATATCGAAAAGGTCAATATTTTATTTTTTCAATCTCCAGCAAGAACCTTTTGATAAAGTGATCATTTTTCAACTAATAAAATATTTATCTTATCAACGGTGACGCCAATTGTTAGCCGCCGCGCAGCGACACATTTAGAGACTCTGGATATCGTACATAGAACTTGTCGGTATAAAAATACCTGTTATCGTCTGGAAATATGGATGTAATTCATTTAATTACACAATTAAATGCTAAAACTAGTTTTTTGATAACTTTGTAACACTTTTCAATATGACATTTTTTCAACAAAATTCACTTATTTTCCGTTTGAAAATAAACCTTTTTTTCCAAAATGTTATGTGCAAGAAAGAAGTTGAATGATTAAAATTTTTGAGAAATGCAGTAATGTCAACAGAATTGCAAAGGTTTAAATTTTTTAAATACTGACAACAAATCCATGCCAGTGGCCATTGTATTTAATACAGTTTTAAATGACTACTTTGTCAACTTGGAACATTGAAATTTGGCTTAAATCTAACAAGAAAAAAGAAAGATTTAGTTTTATCCAGCACACAATTAGAAGGTAATTTATGACATGAAATATTTTCCACCACCTACCCAATTGTGTAAGACTTTCATTTTCTCAATATCTCCATTTATGCTTTTGTCTACACAAATTCTGAATGTTCAAATCTTTAAAGCCTTGCTGCCTACACTAAATGTTCCTTCTTCTAGACCCTAAAGCAGTACGGCTTGATTGTATATTTGTCAAAAACGTTGCTGCAGAGACATTCTTGTTATTGCCCAATAAATAAAAAAATTGACTTTGATCATCATTAACTGCTTTGCTCTAAATTTCAGAGCATGCAACATTCAGCACTAGAGAATTTGCTGCTCTAATGAATATCTTACTTGTCAATCTGATTCTCATATTCTTAAAATGCATGAACATGAGTGATCAGTGATGCTTAGCAACTTTTCCTTGACTCATTTTTTAAGCAGCATTCTTTGGACAAATATCTTTCTGCTGATGAATAAAAGCAAAGTTATTTAATATTTGATGGATCTTTGACTGATGTGAATTGTTATAAAAGTTTGACTGTTTTTGTTTATGCTGCATTATTAACATTGAATATGCATTTTTGTTTGCACAGTTTGCCATAGCAATAACAATGTACTTTAAAAATTAACCATAGTTTTAAAATCTCATCCACTATTGAATCAAAAACAACTTTCTTAGTTTATTAAATGATCATTTAACTGAATGTATGATGCTAAGTTGATGTTGCAATGAAAGAAGAAAGACACATTTACATAATATACTAGTGTACAGCCTTATATAAACAATGAGACTCAGTAGAGAGGGTGAAGTAAAATGTGTAGCAAAAGGCAAACAAACTGTGAAATAAAATGAAGCAACACACAAACAAACAAGGCAATAAAAACAAAGAAAAATAGTACAGTAATTGTATATTAGATGTGTACGTGAGGGGAGCTTCTCTGAAACTAGCAACGATACTCTGCACAGTAGCAGGGCAATTGCAATGAAAACAGAGAAGAGTGAGAGATGTTTTTGATAAGTAAATGGTGAGCAAGGATTGGCCAAATATTTAATTATGGGGTTACTCTGCCAGGCATTTGTCGGAGATGTCGGTTTTGAAAACACCGAGAAAATACTTTATGAAATAATTAAAGATGGTGTAGATGTTAAGGACATAGATATCGTTGGAAGGATCTTTTTTGTATGTAGGATTATAGATAAGGAGTGTACTCCTATATTGCAATACAAACAGCAAAACAAAAAAGATTAATAAAATGTAATAGTTTATTAAACTTGTGAAAAATGAACAAGTATATAAGATTGAATAAATACGTCCCTGCTAGCTCCTGCAGTGTTCCTTCTTGAAGTGTCCTTAAGACTAGCTCTCTGATGAATCTCATTGAATTTTTTATTCCATAAGTAAGACCATAATTTTTTATTAGCAGGCTTGCAATTATTGTAGAATTTATTCAAGCATCCCTTGAAGTTTACTTTGGCAGAAGTAAAACAGAGTAATTAGAAGATAGGCCAAATAAAGCAGAGTTATAGGATAGATGTGTTAGGAAATAACCCTTAAGGGAGTCAATTCTATTCTGTAGCTGCGGTGTATTTCTTCTGATACTATGTTGAAGTTTTGATTATGAGAACAAGTTTCAGTAACTGATATTTTGTTGTGTTGATGAAGTTCTTACTTCTATTCATACAATTTAGGATGTAATAGTATAGGTATTCTGTCACAGACTTCTTGTGTTTCTGTTGTGTGTTACATTCCTAACAAGATGACTATTGTAAAATAATAACATTCAGTTAGTTTAAGGTAAAGTCTCAAGTATTGTGATAGAAGGTAAAGCAGGGTTTGAGAACTTGACCATTGCTGAAGAGGTATTATGACATGGAACATGCGTAGGTAGAAAATAAGTGCAGAAGTTTTCACAGAACCATAAGGAATATGAAACGTGATATTATGTGAGAGTGTAAAACAAATAAATCCATTGAAGGATTATAACAAATATATTGACATAAAGGATTGGTATAAAGGCATAATTGAGATATTATGTGCAATGTGGTAAAAGATTCAAGAGGTGAGAAAAAGCATAGGCAAAATATATTTGGAAAATAGACAAACATAGGCATACATTTGCAGCTATATTTGAGCAGTTATGCAATGACAATTTATAGAGATAGCAGGACTGGCAAATATCCTAACAGTTAAGTAATCATTGATTTTGCCCATAGTGATGCTCAGAAGCACCTGAATGAGGTCCATAACTTTGTTTCCCTTGAATACTTTCAGTTGGTGAAAAAAATAAAAATAACAAGACAAGTTTATATTTACAATGGCAGCTTTTGGTCTCATTGTTAGATCATACCCATAAGAGGTTACAGTTGTCCACATTGAACATCATATAAATTGATATTGCATTTATGAAATTTATAGAGAAATTTTTTTGCCAATGACCTATGACATTTTTTCAAACTCTATTATATGGATAATTACAGGAAATATGATTTTACAGCCTGATTTGTATCATATGCAATCAGGCCCCCATTGAGGAGTGGTTTTAAAAATAAAGTTCTGTCTATTGAACCAACTTTTTTATTGTCACTATTAAGACCCAAGCTGATATAGTCGTACAGATTTAAGCAGTTTCAGGAATAGGAGAAATTCCAAGTTGCATATTATGTAGTAGATATTGATAGTTGGTACCATGCATTGCATAGTAGTAGTAGTACATAGATGGTACATAAGCGATATATAGTTTGACATGATTTGAGCATGTATATTATGTTATATTGTTTCAGCTTCAGTGATGGAAACAATCATTGACAATATGTATTTTTTTGTCAACTCTTCCTCTTTTCTCTTATGATTTTGCAAGTTGATGCAGAACTTTGATCTTTGTATTGTTCTTGTGTCTTAAGTTTAAGTTTGCTAAGAAGCATTCTGTTTGGTTTGTCTAAAATCATTTTGTTCAATTTGTACTTGAAACATTTTTTACATTCATCTTGTTTTTATCATTTTTATACTTGTTCCTTGGTTCTCATTTGTTCTATGTTTGATTCATTCATATCCATTTCTACACATATCTTGCAATTGGTTTCATCCTTCTCAACTATGCAGTAGAACATAATCAAGTATTGACAATGCTACACATCATAAGTGTTTGGGCTAAAAATATTTTCCAGCAGGTGTAACAAAATGTTTATGCCTTGGAATATAATTGAAGCAAAATATACATTTGTGGATCATTTTGCAAGATGAAGCTAAAGATTATGACAAACTGAATTTGTGAGAATGCTCCTCTACTATATTGTTTTTTAGTTGCAAAGTAGTAAAGAGCTGTGAAGACAGTTACTACCTCTGAACAGGTTACCATGAGAAATACGTGGACAGTGAGCATGAATGTTAATGAATTTAATTACTTAAAAGGTGGACAATCCATTGAGTATTTTTATATGAAGGCTCCATTATCTAGTCCATGCTGCATCCAGCCTTCAGCACTCAGTACAACTTGTGCCATCTGCTACTAAATTACAGTTCTAGATTTAATTGAGTATACTCCATGAGACTCCATTACATTGTCTTTTATTGACTTCCCATTCTAAACAAATGTGCATTCCAATTTGATAGCTACTTGAAAAGAAGGGAGGAATATTACCATTCTACAGAAACTTGAATCATTCTGTAAATCTGCACTCTTAGGCCAGCCTGGAATGCTTTTTATGCAGCAGTTAATCCCAAGGGCTGCCGAGAAAAAAACTACTTTTCTAAACAAAAACGGTTCTTTTATTAAAATCTTTTTTATCCAGAACCGGCTCTGCTGCTGCTGCTTCGTGTACTGCTAGGAAAATCTCAACGGGTAACCAAGTCAATGTCCATCGGTACCCGTTAAATTTATCTAAAAATTTGGGGAAAGTTAGTGCCTGCTTCTGGCAAGCAACTCAAGATATATTTCAAACTATCTTTCCATAGAGTAACTATAAAGAAAGATGGAGGTAGCTGTAGATGGCAATGAAGAAGATCTGGCCGCAGCGTATCAAGGAAAAGTTAAGGGAATTATCGTTCCACCACCTGACATTAGAGCGATTGCCGACAAGACAGCAAGATTTGTCGCAAAGAATGGAAAGAGCTTTGAGCAGCGTATTCTGAATAGTGAAGAAGGAAGGTAGTGAATCAGAGTACTTGAAAACCTAAATATCGACTATTACGAAGTCTACTCAACATACATAAGTCAAACAGCTAAATAATATTTCGTTATAATGCTAGCAAGTGACTATATAACATTATGGCAGTAAACAGAAACTGAAATACTATGAACCGATATGAAACAGGAGTGCAAAATTCAATTTCATGAGACCGCATGATCCATATTATGCCTATTACGAGTACAAAATACGTGAGGTTGAAGAAGGTCGAGATACTCCCAATGTACCCACATCGAAATCAGTTCCTAGCACAGTGTCGGTTCCAGAGTCAGAAGGAATAAAAGAAGTGGGAAAAGCGGCAGCTGAAGCTGTGCAGCGCAAAGCTGTTATGGCTCCAATTGCTAAGGCAGTTCGATCTATACCTAAGGATTCGAAACCTGATCCTTTTGTTTTTAGCCATGGGTATGTGTAATTTTTCTCAAATTCTTACTTAATCAATCAAATCAATGTCAACTCTTTGATATTTCTGAATGTCCTTTTATTTTATGGCATTAAGAATTATTGTATTGTTAGAATCAACCCAATGACATTTTTAAAAAAAATTGTTTCCTGACTAAACAAACCATTCTTCCCTTTTTTTAAATTTCCAGAAGTTTCTTTCAATGTTGAAATGCATTATATTCAGTGACCGTTATCCTATTATCTTAAATGTGATATCAATATGTTAATCTTTTTACCATATCCTAGCCCAATTATATATATACTGTTCATGTGTAAGCCTGATTGATTATTACACGAAATATTTTAGAGATATGACATTGACAAGCTGCGTTAATTGCTTCCTTGAAAAATATAATATCAATGCTATGCGAACTAACAAATTTACTAGATGTTATTAGTGGTTATTTTGCTGTAGCATTAAATAATTCTGTAATAACCCTTAAGCTTCCTGCGTAACCACTGATTTCTTGAAACTTGTGCAATTTAAATGGAAAATTTGCTTGAATCTAAAATATAGGATATGAAGAATATTTGGTTGCTCTTACTCAATAATCTTTATTTATTTGTAACTAAATTTTTTTGCATAATTCATTTTAACTTTCAAGATTTCCCTGCATTATTTTGTAATGTTGGCAATGAAGTTATGTTTTTACATTTAAGTCACCCGACTGGTCTAACGGCACATGATGTGGATCTTATAAAACTCACCGCTCAATTTACAGCTGCCGGCGGAAAACAATTTTTGGCAACCCTTGCTCGTAAGGAGCAATCGAACGAGCAATTTCAAGTAAGCTTATGCCTTAATTTTTATGAAATCAACTATTAGGCTACTAGAAATAGTGCATAATATTAGTAGCGTATGATGTTTTATGCTTTTTATTTCTATGAATAACAGTTTTTTGAAGTGTTATTTTGTGCACTGCTGCTATTATTATGCGATTATTGGTCATTTTACTTTAAGATTTTAAAATAAACTTTGGATATTATGACTATGTCTGAACCACTGAATTGATTCATCATGTCCAAATATCTCAAACTGAACTTGTCGCAGTGTGAGCTCCTCATTTTTTATATAAGTGAAAATTTATTTAATGTGAATTCGTCGTATCCGAAATGACACTATGTTAAATCAGTAGAGAATAAGGTGGGGTTTGAACCCACAAAGTGTTTAACACTTTAAAACTTTTCGAGACCAGTACCATAAACTCCTCAATTACCTATCCAAATATTTGCGAACAACTAATTTTCATGCAGTAAAAATAGACTTTAAATCGATACTTTTCATAACAATATTATATTAATACATCTTTTGTTTATCGTTATTAGTTTTGAAAATTATGTACTGACTTTTTTCTCTTCTTTTTGTAATTGATAAATTAAAACTCACAAAAGTATTTACTGCATACAGTGTAATGAGCCTAATAATTGACACTGCCATGTTTTATGTAGTTTTTGAAAGCTACTCATGCCTTATTCAGCTACTTTACCAGTTTAGTGGATGCCTATACTAAAGTGCTGCAGCCTACGGAACAACAAAGATCTTCAGTGAAAGCAGGAAAATTAAGACAGGTATAGACCACTAAAAATCCTTCATAAATTATTCTGAAATTTGACCTTCCAACAAAAATAAGCTCATTATGAGTTGGACGGATTTTTTTTTATGTTGTTTTTCAAATCCTAGCTCATTAGCGGCTTATTCTATACTTGCACCATTGAAATTGCTCTTTTTTCTTCAATAAATGAAATTGAGTTATTTTTTAGGCTAATCAACCACATGTAGTAGATTCAATTTTTATAACCATACTTCTTTATGTGCATGCCTTAAATCATCTTGAATCAACTAAAATCGTCTAAAATATAACTGTATCAGCCCTTAATAGGGTAGTGTCATTTCATCTAACCTTATGGCGAAAGCTTTTGAGCCTAAAATATTCCAACTAAAGTAAAATATTAAAAACCAAAGACCATGTGATCTTTATCTTAATTTTTGGAAAGAAGAATTTTTATGAAAGTATTCTGGTGGTTTGTTTTAACTCTGCTGCCCATTTAGTAGTTTTTGGCCTAATTAGTGTGATGCATAAAGGCAATGGCAATATACCTGTCTTGCATAAGTCCTCTGTTTGAACAAAAAATTTGTATGCTTTTGACGTTGAGCTCACTGATCGCCATGGTATTATCAGTTTTTTTAATAGAAATCAATTCATCTGTGTAAAATTAGATGTGAGTCACTCAAGTCTAGGCAGCGGATTCAATTAGATTGTGACGGCGATGGTGTTGATGAATACGGTTGAATAATACTCTGCAACCACGATTATTCACTAATTTGAACTGAATTTTAACTTCTCTAAGTTTCAATTGCAACAATAAAAACAAAATATTTCCATTTCCTTCTTTCTAATCCTTTCTAGTTGGTTTGATTGCAATTTTGTAATTGGGAGTTGCTCGCTACAAATCAATGAATAAATCAGAAGATTTATTTATAGTTTTGTATACACTGGTGTTCAGCCAGTATCTTCACATTCAATTCAAGTATTCTTATTTTCATCTTGCATAAAAATTGGGGGACTTTTATTTATGTGTCCGTTTAGGCAATGCTCGAACGAGCAGTTCATCGATGGGAATATGATAGAGCTGAACATGAAAAACGGAAAGCACAGGTATAAGTTATATATTTTTATAATTTTTAGTGAATTTCACTAATTTTATGTAATTGATTGATAGGCATTGAGATTTTCATTTATTTTGGTCTCGAATATTTCGTGCATTTGTTAATGATATTTTTTATATATAGCAAGTTCGTTCATTATTTGCACTCTTGCTAATTTCGAAATATCATTTTCAAAAAGTGAATATTTAATAGATTTCAATGGCTCTCGCTTACGATTATCTATATCTACTAGGCAAAAATTTGTAAATGTATTCAAATTTTATTCTACTTTTTTGTTCTTGCTTAATTTAAATTCTTCACATAATACTAGATGTACACTGTCCTCAGAATTTTGTACTGCATGAAAGGTCAGAGTTTTTTAAATGTGTACAAAAAACTATTCTTTTTAAATAAATAGACGAATTTAGCATGGTTTTTCATTTGGGACAAATTCTGGAGTCAAGGTAGATAAGCGACATAGCACCCTTATTATTACTGCAATTATGACAATTTTAAATTATATTTCGAAATTAACTTCTGAATGAATCTCGAGTACTTGTTGGGATGTTATGGCATTGAAATTTTATTTGTATCTTATACTAATATTACGAAGAATGTTGTTGTTTATATTGTAGTTTGGAAAAGTTTATGGCTATTGTCTACTATTAAATTTGTTATTTAACTAGCAATTTTCATATTGTAGGAAGCTGAAATCGATGCAGACAAACTTGCGTTTCGAAGCATAGATTGGCAAGATTTCGTGGTGGTAGAAACTATTGAATTTCCAGAAGATGAGCTTACTGGCGTGACATACGGAGCAGTTGATGAAGACTTGGATGTGGAGATGGATATGGTCTGAACTTTTTTTTAAATTTTGTATTAAAAACATTTTCTAAAAAAACTAAGGATTTATTATCTTTTTTTCAGTATGGAGATCACATATTATAATGCATATATATCAGTGCCTGAATTTTTCCAATGATATTTTCTTATTAAAATATTTTTGAAATATGCAACTGAAAGAAAAAATATATTACTGCAATTGATTTTGTGAAAAAAAATTTGTTTTATATTCATACTCTCAGTTCCCTCAGATAAAATCAAGGGATTTATCAATATCAATTTAAAATGACAAATTTTTTTTATTGATGAAAGGAAACTTATTCAGTCAATGTTATGTTATTTACCTTGATTTGTTATTTGTGATATATTCATAGGAGGAAGAAGAGGCCGAAGTTGCAGAAGAAAGAAAGGAATTACCTCCAATAGAGATTGTGCCCAATGATGCTGAACTTCTAGCTGAACGACGAAGAGCTAGAGAAGCTGAGGATGCTGGAATCAAAGTTGTTTCTGACTATAAGCCGTCTATTGCTCTGGGTGCAGGGGCTTCACTATCCCAGGTAATGTGCTTTATATGCATCCTTTAGTCAATAAGCAGCCTTATAGCATGTTTACACAATTGGTATTCCACAAATCACTAGCCCACTAAATGATATATTCGATTAGCTGATAATTTTTTGACAATCAACTGCTCTACTGCAACTGATGTGCCTGATACAAAGGCATGGAAAATAAAAATAGAATACTTATAATCTCATTATAGAATAACCTTTACTAAGTAATACCTGTGTTACTTAAGAATTTTTGCAGAAAATATATAATTTTTGCAAAAATGCGTTTCAAGAACAGTTACACGAAAGGTGCAAATGTTGGGGTGCTGTAGCATCAGTATCTTCAATTAGGGATTACTATACTGATATGTAAGCGCTTAAATGATTGAAATTTCCCGTATATTGTTAGATTAATGACAAGTATATTTCTTTAACATGTAACTTTCTTGTTTTTTATCGAGTAGACTGTAATTGATCCAATCAGTGGAAGATCTGTGCCTTTATCGCAACTTAGCGAACATATGCGAATTCAGCTTATGGACCCCAGGCACGTTATACTATGGATAGTTTTCAAAATATATGCATCGAACTAATCTATCAATTTACAAATACATTTATATATATAATTTGAATTTTTATTGTCATAGTCTATAGGCTTTTTGGAATCTGATTTAGTAAATAGCTGTTTTGTATTATTACTTGTTTATAAAAGATTCAGTAGTATTATTGATTGCAGTTTTATTTTTGAATATATGTATACATATGATTTTTGCAGAAAAAAAGAAAACTCTAATGTGCAGAAATGTACTTATGCATTTACTATCACCAGATTCTTTTCACGCTTTTAGTTTAATTTGTTGACTGTACAATGCTTTTACTTTATTCTGAATATCTCTTGTGATATTAGATGGCGGGAACAGCAAGCTATTGCTCTTAACAGGCAGCGAGAAACTGCCCTCGCTGAAGGGGACAGTATAGCACGAAGTCTTCAAGCCTTTGCTAGAAAGCGTGGTGATATATTTGGAAGGCTAGTATTATCTGCAGTTCTATGTTATACAAGATGTGATATAAATTTTTGAAAAATAATATTATTGTCGTTTGTTCGGTGCATGACTGGGTTGCATGAGGCATGTATAAGTTGCTAAGTATTTAGATTAGATTGCATATTTAATTACATATTGGGCAGATTGCTTCTGTAATTTTCAAAGGCTTGAACTCTTTCTCTATACAGTTTTTTATGTAATATATTTTTCTTCATATTGTTTTTTATTTAGTGCTGAAGAGGAGGAGGCTCAGATGGCAGTAGAAGCTGCAGAACGAGCTCAACGTATGGAAGAAGCGAACCGTATTATATTCAATGACCGTAGTGCATCCATGGTCTCTGCCCCTCTACCAACTCCCTTGTTGTCTATGGTAACACAGACTGTACCCCCCATAAGACCAGTAGTTTCGGCAATACTACCCCCTCCACCTCCAAGACCTGTACCAGTAATTACCCCACTCGTACCCTCCATTGTTCTCCCCCCACTGCCTGTGCCAGTACCCCAAATTATTGTTCCTATGCCTATGCCCCCCCCTGCACCACTAAAACCGACTCCTCCTCCACCCCCTGCTTCTAGCGTATTTGCCTCCTCTGAAGAGGATTTCGCGGCAGCGCATAAAGGAACCTTGACCATCAAAGTGCAGTGTCCTCTAGATCCTATCGGGGAGGCGGCGGCCTGGAATCTGAATGGACAAGTGGTACCAGTGACACTTCGGGGAGT
Source organism: Vaucheria bursata (assembly GCA_032358265.1). Lineage (NCBI taxonomy): Eukaryota > Xanthophyceae > Vaucheriales > Vaucheriaceae > Vaucheria > Vaucheria bursata. Next base: position 21,317 of record JAULBW010020202.1, on the reverse strand, counting down.
TACAGCCCCTGTTCGAGAGCTGAAAGATGCACTATCAGGACTTTTGGGGGGTATGCCCCCTAATAAACAACAGCTTCGAGATTCTTCAAGAGGATTTTTGAAGGATAACTTATCATTTGCCTTTTATAATTTGGAAAGTGGATCTGTATTGGAGCTTGTGCCCAGAAAGAGAGGAGGACGGTAAAACATTTTGATTGGGCGATTAATATTGTGTTGCGCGAATCAGGATGGCAAGTTGAAAAGCCATCTATATGTCTTTCTGTTGGGTGTTCAGGATATCCTCAGCTGAATCAATCTAACCTTTTTATCGAGCAGGCTAGCCAATGATAATAAAAAGACGATCATAATAACCTGGATAACATAATTTTGTTAATTTTTTCATGATTTGTGACTATAAAAAATCCTGCAGTTTGTTGCATTTAAAATTTTATAATTTTTGACTTGCATTTTCCCTTGTAAGATTAAAAACTATCCTTGACTGCTATTTGCGAGCAAAGTTTCATATATTGTACGAATTATACCACTCTCCAACAATATGGAGCCCTTTCGATCTTTTCATAAAATGAAGCCAAGCGAAATAGCAACTTTAGCAGATTCTAGTTAATTTCATATATTACACTTCATGATTCATTTACATTAAGCAGTAAAAAAGATTGTCCCAAAGTTGTTTATATTATGACAACGCTCTTTTGATATTACTTGTCTAAAGCAAACATTCTCTTGAATAATTCTATGATGCTGGATCTGCAAAAGAACCAAAGCTCAAATTGCAATGACAATGTCTTCAGGATACCCCCGACGTAACAGATACTCCTTCACTTTGTGCACAAAAAAATCAGGCCCTGAGACTGCTGCCAGTGTGCCTATATGAAACTCTGGCACTGCCTCATGTACTCTTGGATTTCTCATCAATGCATTCCCGAACAAATCCCGCTCAATAATACATGACACATCTAGCTTTCTGTGGTACTTGTAAAATGCTTTTTCCAGTTCATTGTAAAGTGAAAAATCATCAGCATGTTCATTTAACCACACAATACTTGCTGCCCGTACAGAGCTCTCTCGAGAGGGTAAAAGCTCAGTGACGAATTGTAGCATTGGCACTACCCCTAGTCCGCAGGCTACCAGCACAATGTCAGTTATAGGGGATGAAGGACCTCTGTGTAACAATAGAACATTTAAATTTGTGCTAATGATACCTGATTTTAAGTTTATGAAAATTATCGTTGCTTATTGTGCTTTATGAATGTCAAATTTAAACACGACCAATAGTCATAGGTAGCATAATTTCCATACACTGTTAACTGTAGTGAGGCTGCATTAGCCATCCCCCTCTTCACCTGTATTGCAGAGTAGTTCGTCCTGGTCGTACGGCAAGTTCATCTCCTAAGGCCAATGAATGCAATAACTTTGGTAATGACGCATTAGGAGCGCTCTGCTGTGCCGGAGATTTACTGACTACTATTTCAAAGAACCCTTGCTTTCTGCGTGGCGAGAGTGGTATGAACGAATCGGATACAACTTGACCTTTCGCATCCAATCCGCAGATTGAAATTTCCTATGTATTATGAAATCATAAATATTGTGCTAATGAGTTGATCTGAATTGAGGCCAACTTGTCAAGTATATCAAGCAATGTAGTAACTCGCATTGGAACATACAATGCTTCTGCAAATTAGGGACAGTTCCTAGTAGTCTTTATTTTAAAAATGAGTTTGTCCCTAATCTACATACCGTGAACTCCTTGTTGACACTGAACAAAAGTACCATCAAATCTCTCTTGAGTCTACAGCTAGAGTCAAAAGATTAGACTTGAAAACCACTTTATAGATAAAATTCAAAATTTTCAATTCTTAAATTGTTGAATCTGTGCTTTGTAACGTTCATCCAAACTAAGTAGCATTTCGGAAGGATTAGTAAACCCAGTATATATGTTCAGGAATGCTTTTGATACTTGATTTTAGATGTCACTACTTTTTTTTACAAACATTGCAAGCCTCATATGTTGATAATACATTTTCATCATCTGAATTTCAATCATTTTTACTTGTATCGTCAAAATCTTCTGACTCATTATATAAAGTAATTTCATTAGTTATTTGGTTAAAATACATAATCGATCCCATCTTCAATTTCAATCTTAATTCAGAATGCATAAATTTGATTCAATTCATAGTTTCTCATGATTTAAAAAAATGCCTACGCACCACTTTTTACTCAAGAGAGACTGTATCATGTAGAGATATTTCATCTGGTTATAAAACAACTAAAATCACAGCATATATTTTTATTAAATCAATGTTTTAAAAAATAATTACAGGTGGATGACAAAATATAAAATTTAAAAAGTTAGTTTTTACACTATATTATCTCTAACTGAAAGAATTAGTTTCCCCTCAATCGATTTGAATGAGTAACTCTTTCGCATAACACAAACCTATGCTCAAAGATAATTTCTATATTCATTAAGCTTTGGATATAAGGGACAATTAAATTAGTTTATGATATCTGAAATTTGTAATATCCGAATATCTGAATAGTAACTTGGTCACAGTATGACTATTTCGTTTGTTTTAAGCGAAAAGTTAAGTTATTATGCCCGAAGATTTTTTATAGGTTATATGTATATTACCTGACCTAACTCGAGTGGAAGAACACATGCAGGCTCAGGCAACTTAAACTTGTATCTTAAGTACCCTTCGCCAGCTCTACTACGCTCTTGAAGCGTGCATACGCTCCAATCGTCAGAAGGAAGCATAATATCCTAGCAAATTCAAATGTTAAAAAATTGAATAAGCACATTTAGCACTATTTATAAACTTTTTTATGAGATTGTTTGCGATATTCATTGAAAAAGAAGAATATTGATCTTTTTGTCAACAGTACAAGATTAATTGATCGGTGAAAAGTTGATAGCCAATCATATACGGCTGATACATTACTATATATAAAACTGCAATGTATGCACAGCAACTAAGATAAATTCACATCGTAATATGATTGTGAAAATGCAGTAGGTCATTAAATTTTTTAGAAAAGTTAAGTTTGGTCAAAAATATCAAAACTTAGTCGTTTGGAGCAATTCAAATCATTTTGGTATGCGAGATTCGGGACAACTTTGAAACCTCATAAAATTAAATCACGAACCTTATTCATGTTGCGAAACATTGATGCAGCTTACACTTATGAAAAAATATATCGCCACTGGTAGTTTTGGGAAAAATGTTTATCAAAATATTTTTCCTTATTTCTAAGAGAAATACTCTAATTTATATTGAAACATCCTGAAACTGGAATTCGATTAGAATACAAATCAACGTATTTTCCTACATTGTGAAAAATTAACTGTAACTCTAATTTTAATGATCAATATACTTTTCAATAGTTTCAAAATCAACTTTGAAGTATACAACTGAACAAAATGAATTTACCCTATGACCGAATGCTCTATGAAATGCTAATCGAAGTTCATCTATCCAAGCCTGCACGGATCCAAGTCCTAATCGAAACATATACCGCACTTCGCTCAATGATCCCCCTATGTTTATTCGCTTGAAAAATGCTGCGATGGTAGAAAAAACCTTAGCTACTAATTTTCCGAAGGCACTTAGCATAAGTGGGATGCGCGTTGCTAAAGCAATTGCTATGCAAATCAGAAGAGTAGTAGTCGCGCCTACTAACAGAGGCGGAACTGGCTGTGGCATGACAGATTCATCTAGACTAACATTGGCTAGAAGCTTACGAACATTTACTGCTTCTTGGCCACCAAGGCTATCAAAATTTCGCTCTCGAATAGAGGTAAGGGCAGTTGCAAGAATAAAATTCTTTGATCGAAATGATAAACTCTCAAGATTCCGTGTTTGACTTGAGTAATTGTGCTCGGCGATTTTCGAATGAGATAACTGTGCCCTGTGACTCAAGCTCAATTTCGTTTTGAAATTCAACGGCAATCTATAAGATGAGCTATGGCATCTGTAAGCGCCAACAAGTACAAATACAGCATGCAATAATGCAAATGCTGCGACAGGCTTTAAATATCTCGAACCAGGAATCATGAAATCAAGTAAGGCAGAAAAATAGAGGATGGGAACTCGAATCAAAACTGCAGCAAGGTTAGATTAATTCTATGAAGAAAAATATCGCAACAATGTCACGAAGCATTTTACATTTAACAAAGTTAAACAATATTGCAGTTGCACTATGAACATGAAAGGCGAAAACGCACCATAGAATCATACAGGCAATCCATAATAAGCAGGCATATAACTGTTCAACAGATATTTATCAGCGATAAGTGACACGAGCTTAAATTCAATGAATCTTAGAGGACTTGTAATTTGTGATTTGAAGCTAGATTTCTTCATACTGGGACAGAATTTTCGTAAGTGAGTTGCAGACTGGTACTGTGACTACAATAAAAGTTCATAAAAGTATGGGGGTCCAATAAAAACATTCTGAGGCGGCTAGAATCTGCCCTACAAGGTAATAGAAAGATGAATATTAATTATTTGAACGCGAATCATTTCACCAAAACGTTCATTATCAATTGACACAGAAGAATATTGACCCTTTCGTTAGTGGTGCAAGATTTTGATCACCCTAGTAAGGTGACCCTAAATGCGGCTTTTCTCTGACAACTGACCCAAAATTCGGCTGCACTTTTTCAAAAAAATATTCATTGTATTGCAAAAACACCTAGTGAATATATCCGGGCATCCAATTTCAAGGAGCTACTGCAGCTAGGGAGTAGCTTCTACCTAATGCTACTGTTTACAGTACACTAAATATTGGTAATTCAAAACTTAGTCAGAATATATGCAGAAATTTTCTGATCGAAAATTTTGATATTCTTGAACAAATATTGCTAGTAGCAAGAGCCAGTAAAACTTAAAAGGTGCCTCTTCTTGCTGAACTCTTTTGAATTCATGTACATGAATGTAAAAATATTGTGTTCGAAAAACTGTTCATAATTTTTAGAAAAAACAGGAAATGTACAAAACAACTCATGAGAACTTTAAATCATTATCCGTATACATAAAATAGTTTAGCAGTAACTAAAATAATGGGGTTGAAGAATATGATTTTTGTTCTCTGGTTAGTTGCCTATAACAAATCTAGTAATCAGAAGATATTTACATATGAATGAATAAATGGAAGCTCCAGGAAAATGAAAAGAATTGTATCAAATCACCTCTATACTTTGACTAAATAGTAGCTCTAGAATGTTACAATGACACAAATTCACACTACCAAGACATGGTACTGAAAAATCTCACATGAGTCACTGCATCTCCAACTGTATAATTAGTGTAAACTATAGATTAAAATATTTTAATCTTGACTGCATCTTTATGTTGGTGCTAAAATGTTCATATTTTTAAACATTCAGGTAATACTGTTTCAGGGAAGATGACTTCAAGTAACTTGTTTTTGAATTTATACAAATTTGAGTGGTGTTATACAAATTTGCTTGATATTGTATGGATGTGATTGACATTGTGCTTTATTGTTTCTTTTGCTCTGTCGATATAAATTTCTTTGAAGTTAACATAGCTTCAATGCTAAAACTTGATACAATTATCCATGTTCTAGAAGTTTCAAGCATGTACATCAAGTATTTGAGAAAAAATTTCTTAAATGAAAATATAAGTTTCACTACATTGATAATGCACTTGTACGTTGGCAGTGAAAAATAATTCTGTGCCTTTGAAATTAAAGAATGCATATCCAATTTAAAGAAATAACCATTTCAAATTCTTAAATGGAAACTCTCATGTACTAAGAGTGCCACTGTTTACAAGCACAAGAGTGTTTCTACTGAAATTTTTTTTATTTTCCTAAAAGCAAACTAAATGGATTTGAGTTTCAACTCTATTTTGAAATTTCCTCAATTTTTTCAAATTCCAATTTTTAACATACTAAATAGTACTCATTGTTATTTATGGGAAACAGTATAATATATAAAGTATGCTTGAATTTGGGCTTGTTCGAACTTTGCGAGAAGTATAAATCTTAATGACATTTGTATAGTTTCATAACAGCAAGGCTGAGTAAAAAGTTTGAAAGTTTGAAAGCTAAAAAATAAATGCAGACTTATGCAATGCTTCTTCAGTTTTATGAGGTGCGAAAAATGAAGTAAGATCATTTTTTGTATAAAATTGATGATTTTTGTACATAATGTAATCTGACATATAAGATGAAGTGTCTTCCAGATAGGCAGTTAAATTATATCATTAGTCATGCTGGTTTGCTCTCTTAGCTTTAAATTAAAATTCCCGTCCTAAAAAAAAGCTGCTTATATCAATTTAAAAGAATATACCCTAAAAAATATTTCATTTCTAACCTACTTAAGCAAAACATCTAATGAATCTCCCATGTCGAAATTTAGTGCATCTAGATGGGAAATATGAGAAATTTCTTCCATTGTCATGTTCAAAACTGTTAGGCATTTTCCAAAATCAGGCCGCCTACTTGGGACTTGGTCCCAGCATTGAGCAATAAAGCTGCCAAGCTTAATGAAATGAAAAAAAGTTCTTTTCAATAATTAAAATGCAATTTCAAATCTTATTAAATATTAAAAGTTTTTCTTTGCAAAAATGAGTCAGTGTATTGGACTTGAAGCTTGGATAAGATATTGAAAAATAAAAAAATATCAAATTGCAGAAACCAGTAAGTGCGTTGAAAACTAAGAGATGATTCCGATCCTGCAGAGGGAATTTCTTCAATCTGTGTCAAAATCAAAATTATAGAACCACCAAAAACTTTTAGCGTTAGTACCTTGTTTAGTATGTTACAGCACGACAAAGATGGTCTGTGCCCTTTCACAACTAAATCTCGAATATCTTGCGGATCCAATCCACTGAATGGCATATCCTGTGCAAATAATTCCCAAAGGAATATGCCGAATGCATATACGTCCACTGACTTGTTAAAAGATTGACAGAGCAATAACTCAGGTGCCATGTAAGAAGGCGTCCCTATTCCTTTGTTAGTAGTATTAGCAAGACCTGCAATTTGAATGAGCATACATTACTAGAAGCCATATTAAAAGCATTTTTCTTAGATGAAAATATGAAATTAAATGCACGATAAAAAATTGAAAATATGCGCTAAAGCGGGTGCATGAATATGTAAGTCTATTTGAGCTAACCAAAATCACAGAGTTTTATAGATCCATCAGGTCCGATGAGAAGATTATGACTTTTTAAATCACGGTGAATGATTGCTAACGTTCGATTATGTAAATAATACATTGCATTAGCTGTCTCGATCGCATATCGTAAGGACTCTAATGAAGTGAAATTTTTACGATTCACATGAAGCTCAATAAAGAGAGATGTTTCACAGAGTTCCATGAGGAAAAACATGTGCGACGGCTCCGTACTACATGCAATGAATTTCACAATATTTTCATGATTTAAGCTCGATAACACCGATATCTCATTCAAATATTCCGCTCTGCAATCATCATCAACCCTAGTGTCAAACTGAATAGCGATAAATTTTCATTTTATGTTTGAGACCTTCGGTTTTCTAAAAAATTCCTAGATTCTTACTAGCGTCTTTATGGCAACGGGTGCATCGTTGAACCTTCCACGATGGACGATACCAACTCCACCACCACCGATCTGCTCTTCAACAATCACTTCGCTAAAATACACTATTCGCATGAAAAACGGATAGTAGTATCGATATCCTAATGTTGCAGGAGCATGTGAAACGGTTTCTACATCTTCAGTTTACAAGACACAATTTTCATATCCCCAGCTAAAGCCGCTGCACATTCTTTGAACGTTTGTCAGCATTTTACGAGCCGATATTTTACAAAAAATGATCATTTACACGGAATAAATTATCAAAATAGTAGATTCATAATTTGCATAGAGACTTAAGCGAAGAAACACGGACCGTAATCTTAATAGGGAGTTGATGATACTAAACAAAACATTCTGCTGGATTCATTCTAATGGTATTGCTTCATCAAGAGTATTTCTTTAACTGCAATAAAGTGTGGTATAGGCAGGTCCTCCGAAAAATATTTTACAATAAAATATCGTAATAAATTATCGAGACTGGAAAGAATATTGCAACAGTATATTGCAAACCTGCTAATATTGCAGTTATTTTGCAGAATTTTGTAAAAAATGTAGAGTAAAAATTTCTTAAAACTAATGGCTACTAAAAAATATCAGGACAGTTTATTCCTAAAGTTAACTCAAGCCACTGAAATATTGCTTCTTCTGACACATGTCAAGAACTCCGATAGATAAAGCTTTATTTTTTCTTCACTACAGATGCATGCAATACTAATATTTATAAGTGCAAATGTGGAATATCTTGCAAATGTAAATTGAATACTTGTTAAATCAACTTATCAACTCATGTAGATTCCCAATACTCAGACTCTAAAGATATTTTGACCAATACTGAAGGAAGTATAAGTGCTAGACTGCCATGTATACCAGCATTTTTTCTTTAAAAAAGTACTTTATGCTTTGGATGGATTGAGTGAATTATCACAGGACTTAAGCCTTTCAGTTTTTGTAAAATGAGCAAAATCGAAAGTATAGCAATCTAGGGAATATTTCGGTTGATATTTTGAAGTACATGGCTATACTTGCAAAAGAGGTTGATTGACAATACTAACAGTCTCCCTTCCTTGTTTTCATTGGTTTCCAATGGCTAGTCTACCAACAGTATTCATCATGTAGCAATTTAAGCTTCATTTTGTGGCACATTTACTAACTTGGGATGCTCAACAGTTCACTTATCATTTGCCCCTCTCTTAAACAAGGAGGATCTTAGTGCTATAAGCCATAAAGACTTTATAACTGCAGCAACATTAAGTCTATGTGGTGAAAACAGAAATAGCATTGCCTACTTCATAGGTAATAACTGTACTGCTAATGAAGACAATTGCTGAAAAAGTGAAGCATGCTTTTATTGTGTACATGAGTTGTAAATTTCACTCAGCAGTTAAATCCTACACACAACTAAGTAAAAATCTATTGGCAAGTGTAAATAAGTCATAATTTCTTATAACAAAAAAAGTTCTGTTGAAAAATTACTTTTCCTAATAAAAATAAATAATCTGATGCTGAACCTCACCTGAAAAATCATATGCAAAACTTTTACATGCAAAAAAATTCAAAAAAGATGCCCTTTTGTAGTTCATTGACTTGCGTTTTGTTTCACCCTTGAAATGTTACTGAGCAATTTTTGAAACAATGTACTTTCAACAATCCACAAGAGGCATCCTTGCTAGTTTAAAGATGCAGCTCTTTCTGCATGCATAATTACTTTTAAAACATTCAAATTTTGAATGAGATTGTCTATTCAATTGATTGTAGGACAAAATACTTCATTGGGGATGTTTAGGTCTATCTATTTAATGATTTACGCTTAATTCAATTATCAATATCAGCAATTATTTCATTTTTATTACAATTATTGGAGTATTTTTTTTAAGAATCCGGATATTGGTATTGCGCTCTATACAAGTCACTAGTTCTACATCAAGTAAGGCTAGTAAATGTTCTAGTTTATTGTACACATGACGTTGGTGAATTCTTATTTCATATGTAGATGAATAAATTATAATTATATTCTTTGTATGTATACTTTAGCAACAAAAGTATTGATTGTTTGGCAAAATATTTGACTGATATAATCTTGACTCCATTGTAATCAAGTCAAAAATGAATATCTCTGAATAGTTCAAATGTTTGGAAACTCTGTTTTCTTTAAGATCTTTGGCTCAGAGCTTATATTTCAAATGCAGCATTTCCATCACCTATGAAAAATGACATTTTTTTGATAGTACAAGAAAATTTTCACCACATGTAGCAGTTATTCCAAAACAGTAGTTCAACTTAATCAAAATGATTGCTAGCTGAAGGAAAATAATACATATTATACATGGGTTAGTAGTGATGGCAAGATTACCTTATGAGTCAGACTGGTATTGCATGCAAGCAGATGTATACTTGTATACCAAACGTTATGTCTACTTGCTATATTTTGAATGCATTCAGCTAATCTGTTAGAAATGTATATACAGCAAGACTCAGTATAAAATCAAGATGTATTTACACAACATAAATTGTGTTGCTGGAAGTGAACAGACTTTACAGCAACACACATATCTTAAACAGCCTGTCACCCGTAGTGACTTGCCATAAACTTAATATGCAAAAAGATGACGCTGTAACACAGAACTCCACAGCTATAACACGAATTAACTGTTAACAAGTTAATTCCTAACATAATCACAGGATTAGTTCTGTCCAAAAAAGCTGATTTTAAGCAGTTTACAGTGAAATTTAACCTAGCTGGTTAAATATTCATGGAACTCAATCTCACGTTGGCATTGAAATTCAAGGAGCAGGATGTGATCTCTATTATGTATTACAGCATGGTTTTGTACGTAATTTTTCAAGTGCTGTTGGGAAGCTCTATTATCATGGAATATTGATGCAGTACTAATTTGTCACTACAGACAAAATGGTATTTTCAAGAATATAAAAAAATTTGAAAATAGCAAATGTATCTGATTTTCTACTATCTCCTATTATTGGAGTAAACACCAAGAATCAAATCCTAATCTTGTGCCGAGCATTTTTGGCCTATGACGATACTGAAAGCTTCACATGGTTTGTTGATCGATATGCTAAAATGTTGAGAAAAGATATGAAATTACACAATTTTCAGACCATGATGATTTTGGATATGTTACAGGTGCTTCATATACTTTTAGATATCATAGCATTGTACAAACGTGGTATCAAACTCATTTCTTATTTGCTGCACTTCAATTATGGGGGGGGAGTGGGGGTGGGAGGAGGGGGGTAATATAAGATGCTTTTGTAATAGTGGCTCTGCCTATATTTTGTACAAAATGGAATTTTTTTTTTTAGTTTAACATTTTTTACCACCCAACTGATGGCACAAATATTACAATGAGGCAGCTATTTTACTTATCTTTAACTGCGCTTATATGGAGTGCTTCATATTCTTTTCACCACAGTTCTCTTTTCCAAGCTGCCTTGAGAAAGCGGCAAAGTGCTTCATTTCAACAAGTGGGAGAGGAAGTCGAGTGTTTCGATGTAGATTTCGACGTTGAACGCCTTGATTTGATGAATGCTTATATCACAGATGTGAAGCAAAAAGGATATGTACCAGCGAGGTCAGGTCAGCCTCGTTCTAATCATTTTATTGGTTGCGAGTATTTTTCAACAATTATATTTTCGTCTTTGCATGAAATCCATTTCTAAAATGAACCTTATTTCCACTTTCAGCTCTAACATTGTGTATGACTGCACGCATGGCCATTGGCTTTTGATGCAAGTCGTCTTTGATAGAAAAATAAGAGTGTTTTCAAGTCGCAGCACTGCGGCACTGTCTACCCTTTCTTCCGTTATTCCTGATGAGGCCAGCATAATTTATACTGGTACCGTTCAGCCAAAGCACACCAAACGTCTCCTTAAAATGAAGAATCTACATAGTATTGTAATATCTGATGCGAACACGGCAGCGCAACTAAGCGACGCTATTACTGCGGAGCATGCCCGACTTCAAAGTAAAGAACTCAGCAAAGTATCTCAATCGCGCGGAAAGTTTCTTGCTTCTGGCAGTTCCCACTCAGAAGGGCGTATCGAATCTCCAGACATGAAAATGCTGAACAAAATTCGAGTATTTTTACGACTGGACGAAAACAGTACAGTAAATGGTATAATTGAGCTAATTAAAGAGATTTCTGAGAAGTGTAAGGGTGTTGAAGTGATGGGTTTGTGGGGACAAGGAAAAGAGGCATACGAGTTGCTGCTAGATGTGAAGGAAAACATAAAGATGCCTAAGTTGAAAGTGTCTATTCCTTATAAAGGTGTTGATGAATCCTTCAAATGGAATCAAACTCTTGGTGAAGGCCGTGGAAGTATTATTTGGACATTTGAATTCGAATAATGTAAAGTATTTATTGCATTAAGCTTTTTGCATGTACTACATTCATTTGTCCTTTGTCCAAGAATCTTTTTAATTTTCAATTAGTCATGATTCAACATATTTAATATTGTTTTAAATGAATACTTTATAATATGCTTATAATAGAGCTTTACTGGTGTACTCTATGAATACAATGCGTGCCACATGTTATATCAATAAGATGCAAAAATTCAAATTTTTGAAAGTTAGTGATATGACAATTTGATATATTATTTGCAAAAAGTCGATCTGGAAAGTTAAATTCTTAATGAATTTACTTCATTAAAATTGTTAGTAACATTTTAATATGCCTCGCTACATACTATGTGCATATTTTTAGCAGTAGTACATTCTACAAACTTCTTTGCATACTGCATATTCATAAGAGTTTAGGTAAGAAAGTTGAGAACATCATTTTTATGTTTTCTATTACATGCATTCATGAAAATAGCAATTTTAAGGATTTACCATGTATCCTTTTTTTATTAAAGAATTAATCGAATGTTGGAATATGTCGATTGTACGAAATCTTGATGCAATCACTGCAGTTTGGCTGGACAGGGCTTGAACTGAATCAATCAATAATTCTTTTTAAAAAAATATTGCCTGTCATAAAATGCATTTTTAACTGTTTGACTTGTAAAATTGGTAAACATATCGACTCAGAGATTTTTTACATAGAAGTAATCGTTATTGATTGGAATTATGTAGTACTAAAATATGGAGTTTTAGCTTCCCTATAGAAAGTTCTGATCTAAAATAAATTACAGTTTTGCTACTGTACAACGCATATGCTAAAATTCAGCATCTTTGAAATTATTAGTTAACTGTATTATATGCTTTAAGATAGGCCTACAAAAGTTAATAGTAGGAGCATAAGCAATTTTGTGGACTACCAGGGTCTCTAATGCTGTTTTTATAAAATGTATTGAACTCATTCAAAAACTCTATTAGACAAAAAATAGCTATTTGGAGAGTTAAGGCAAAAATATTCATAAAATGAATATTTGAAACCCATGAAACTTACGATGGCCTGTCAAAGACTACACTATAGCTAGCATTTTCATATATTTGGAAAAAATCTAAAAATTCAATTCGATTCATGAATTTTAAAATATATCAGATAGCTTTAGTCTGGTACAAAAAAATCTTTATTATTTTACCGAGCACTATCTAAGAGCTAGTACCTCAAGTTGGAAATCACTTTGAGCATATGACATTTGTTTGAAATTTCTTATGTATGCTCTGTGCATGTATAGACATTTTAGGTACAGGAGCTGCATTTCACAACAAAAAACTTGGACCATTTCCAAAAGAAAATTTGCGGGTTGGATTGAAAGTTCATCAGACTTTGTTGAATATAATTTTGTGGGTCAGTCAGTAAACACACTTTTTTAGTTATTGATAATACTCCATGCCACAGCAAAATTTAGCAGCAAATTGAATCGATGGATCGGTTTGATGGAGTCCAAATCCTGCGTACTGCTCCCTCATCATTATCATTATCACCAATCGAGTATTACTGACAATGTATCAAGGTCCAGTGTACGAATACACTTCGAGTGTACAAAAACTTAACTTCATGGCTTCCGGTAAATGCAAACTTATCACAGACTGCAATTTTTAATATGCTATGATGTGGCAACCAGAGAAATACTTTATATTTCTCAATTGCAGTATTAGCTTTTTCAATCATGCCCTATTGCATTGTCTAGGTTGCATAGAGCAAATCGATCTGTCATATCGATAAAATTATTTTTTATGCCTTTTGTTGCAATTATAGTATTTGTAAATTTCTAAAAATATAAATTTTTTGGGTGTAAAATCATTATATTTTATATTTGAATAAAGCTATTTTTTATTATGAGGTTTTTTCACATGTTGAAAAAATAAAGAGCATAAAAATGAGCATTAATTTTTTAGCTTTTGTAATATTTTTTTCCCAAAATTGAATAATTAAATGTTACAATATTTTTAATTTCAATGCTGGTTTATATTTCTTTAAGGGGCCAATACTATGATATAAAGAGTGTAAAAATTCCTTTAATACATATATACTTTTTTTCATTAATAATTTTGAAGGGCTATTAAGTTTCAAAAACAAGAAAAAGTCACCTAGATCTAGTCAGAATTTAATGAGTAGGCATTAAGCCAGAAGTTTTAGAGCTTTTGTCCCAGACAAAAGGTCAAGTTAAACTTTGCATATATTTATTCGAAAAGAATAATTTTCGTGCATACTTCCATAACTATTTTTGACCTCTCGCTTGAGACACATTTTTCGGAAGAGAAGTCATCAGGTTAATTTTTGAGGTTTAAAATTCTTTTAAAAAGTTGATAGGAAGAAAAAATTTCCTTTTGAAGAGCCGTCCTAGATCTTTTCCTTTCCGATGAATTGATGCATACAAAAATAGTCTATCATAATTACATGAGCCGCAGAGCCAATGCATAAAATAATATTCAATTTATATTAAGTATAGATGTACTACCACTAATTACATTCAAGAAACGCATTACATATGGCTGAACCACCTGCCACGATAACATGGAATTTCTTCTTTTCTTCTTACTTCTTACGAGAGTTGTACTTGCTCCTTATTCTATATCCTAGAGTGCCGAATACAATTGCTGCCCCAAGGATGCTTAACTCCCCAAGTGCATGGTTAAACCTATAGATGTAATCGTGTAAAATAATATGATTTATCATGTTGCCATAAAGAAATAAATACCGATTTTGATTGATTTTTGTATCAAATTAGTTCAAGTTACAAAAATTTTCATACTATTTTGAATTATTGAAGACCTGATGTTATGATACCCCGACCTTAAATTTGAACGAAAGTTTTCAGTAATATTATCATTAATGCTAACAAAAGAGGTAGAGTTTTTTGTGCACATTTTGCTGCATTGTTCCATTTCATATATTTCAACTTTTTCACTTTAAGCTCCATAGTAATGTCTATAATTTCAATCAATCAAATTTCCCAATTCACAAAAATGTTACATTACTCTTTATTGAGTCCATATCGGAATAACTGACCATGATTGGTGAAAAAGCAACTTTTTTCTTATTTTGCTTAACGAAATTCGTAAAGCACGTATATGAATTTTTTAAAAAAAAAAAAACTCTACATGGTGCATGCAGTTTTGTTCATTTGACGAAAAAAATTAACATTCAGCTGGATTTGTATTGTACAAACTGTTCAAACATTGACGGTTAGCTTAGTAATACTGCAGTAATGCTAGTTCAATGCAAAAAGCCCTGAGTAGGGCCCCTAGTAGGCTATAGTCGAGTAGCGATACTTCTGCATATGCAGCTAGAATTATCATCAACTGAGAAAAACATAATGAAATACTGAATGAACCTGTCGGGACTACCGAACTTCCTTATATCTGAAAATCTGAAGCTGAACTTGGCACGATGTGACTTTTTGGTTTATTTGTTGCACATGAAAATTCATTCCATCCAAACTTCAGAGTATATTAAAATGTCATTCTTTCATTACGAACTTTACTCAAATGCGATCGAGGGGCTTAATCACTCACTACCCAATCTGTCCCTCATTCTGATGGAATAATGTCATGAATATATATATATATATATATGACGTACCAAACACAGCTAATGACCATACTGAGCATCTGCCTACAAGTCATCATGATGGTAAAGACGATCGGACCAAATGTCTGCACAGATTGAAAAAATATGCGTGCACAATTCATTAAGGCAAAAGAATCCGATCACATGAGTTCTAAAGAGTTTAAAGTCAAATCGTTTACAGCTGAAAATACAAATTACAATAATATTGATCACAATACTGTTTCAATTACTTAGAGAATGAAAGCTTACAAACAATCATAATAAACTCGATATATAAATACATATATATTTATATGTAAAAAGTACCTTAATGGTATAGAAGATAAAGAGCTGTCCAGTAGCACTACAAGAATAAAAAAATATAAAAATGAAGAGACACAACAAAAATACAGGCTCAAAGAACCACAATTTAAATAAAAAAGTCTAAAGATTTAATTTTTTAACTCTTTCTTTTTAACTTTGTAAAAATTGTCGATTAACAGTTTAGTTGCTTAAGCTAGTCAACATTAAAAAAAGGTAAATTTTTGTTCTGAATACTAAAATGTGAGTTCACATCAATATCAGCAAACATGCATAGTATTTAGGACTTTGCAGTTCAAATTATTAATAGATGCTCACCTTGTCACGCTGAGTATAATCAAGTGGTTGAGTGAATTTGGATGTTCTAAAACAAACGACGTAGTAGAAAAAAATTCTCCTGATCGAAGCAACTCAATGCTGGTGAAAAAAATGCTAAACATATTGATGCCAACCATCATCTAAAAAAAGGCAAAAACATACATTACTTCATATAGTACACACTAGAAAGATGTCTTAAAGTGCTGGTTTGTGCTTTACTTGTTCCAATCAAAAGGTTTTATCAAGTTTTGCATACAATTAAAAAAAATTATTCTTTTATGAGTGAAAAGAATGATATTTTTTCCAAACAAATGACAGCTACAAAAAATTTATACAATTTTGACATTACATTCAAAATGGTGGATATACAAGAATTTACAATATATATATATATATATATATATTGCAAAGCTTCCCGAAACCTAAATTTTGTTATAACTTGACTAATGACACCCTTTCTTGACTATCAGTGCTTTAGGTCGATTCAAGTAAATTATCAAATATTTTTTTTAAATTTTGAAAATGTTACATAGCTGTCACACAAATTGCAGCGCTGGGAGCTATATAACAATCATTTTTATGGAAAATTGCATTGAACATATTGTAAGTATGCAAGAAAACATGTAGATGCACATTAATGTATTCTAAGATGTAACTTTTTGGAGAGTAATATTTTGCTCTGCACGTATTTTGATTGACAATTTGCCTTTTCATAAAATTATTTTGAAACGTTTTTATTCGTTCAAAGGCATTATCAGCACATACTTCAATTTAAAAAAATCAAATATGCATATTCTATTTGATAAAAATAATAGAAATATTACTTAAAATATGATTGAAAAAATATTATACTGCAATAGCTAGTAAAAAAATCAATATTTCATATGAAAAATATTGTAAATAAAAATAAAAAAATAGTCCTTAATACGTATAATAAATCTTACTCAAACTATAATTTAAAATGATAACATCAAATATAAGAAAAAACACAGTTTATTAAGATGAAAATTTTATTGAAGGATATAATTTTCAAATTCATTACAAGTTGGATTTAATCCTCATTACCTGATATTGATCGATTTTGAACGTTTGAAAGATTTTGTCTTGCCATTGACTAGTAAACGAATCGCATGTCAAGTACATTGCCACCAAAAGCAATCCGAAAAGCTGAAGTAGGAAAAAAAGCGAAAATTTTTAATAGAAGCATTCTGTACACACTATATTTCCAAAGAAAAAAATTAAAAAAAAATCAAGATGCACATTGCTTAACATAAAAAGCGAAAAACTAAGAATTATTTTAAATTTTATGCCCTATATTACCATTTACAACTGTATATATTAATATAATAAAATGATGAATTAATTGCAAATACATCATAAATTTTTAAATCATTTTTGAAATGCCTCAAAAAGAATATAGTAGAATTGGAGCCAAATTTACTCTCTACCTTCTTTAAAGGTCTTAGGAAGAAGAATTACAAAATCAGTCTTTAACATACATTTATATATATATATATTTATAGAAGTATTTTACTTTAGTATCTCTGGCTTCCTCGCTTTCGCTAGCATCGCTTTCGCTTAAACTAAACATGCTTACCCCAATTGTTATTCCCAACGCTTCCATATAGTCCACCCTTTTTCACACAAATCAAATATTTTAAACTATAAATACAAATTTTTCAATTATTTCCTTTAAACCACTAAATTTCCAAACTCTACTTAGAGCATGCTAATTTATAGTATAAATCATATGGTAAAATGAAGTTATTTCTCACCATGGATAGCTCTTTTTGTGCAAAAATTTTCCTACAAGCATGACGGGAATGACTTTGCACGACTTGCTTACCACTTGCATCGGAAAGCTTATGTACTTTAAACATTCATACTGGGCCCAAGAACTGCAGAATTGCATATATACAAATATGTATAAATATATAATAATAAAATTATTATTAATCAGAAAAGTTTCAGTTTGGTTTTTTAATAGCATCAGCATTTAAATGAACAGTACAGTTGATAGAATTTTCAAATTAGATTAAATAGACGTAAGATTTATTGAAAAAACACTGATAAAACAGTAAATTTCAAGTAAAGATACATGCTGAGAGTATTCTTCCTCGAATTTGACTAGGATAGTATTTGCATTAGCTGAAGTTAGAAACTGCAACAAAAATTGAACATTTTTACTCAAAATTAACATGGCTGTCATTGCTCACTTGCAAGCTAAGATAAAGCACAATTTTTTAAAGAATAATAACTCATGAATTTCCAGAAAAATATATGATACAATGGAAAATGATTAATTTATGAATTTTTTAAAATTCATAATTTCAATGAGCATAATATCTTTCAGCCAACCAATAACATTAGGTCACATGACTAAAAGTAGGGCGTGGTAAAATTCATTTATTTGTGAATATGGGACAAGTCAATAGTTTATTTTTTGAATTTGGGGCAAGTAAATAAATACTTTTTTCATTTAATGATGCAGGACAATCTCATTGGATAATTACGTTTATTTTTCGAATAGTAATTATCATATTATTAAACACAGCACAATTTTAGGGGTTACATTGCACCATGAAAAAAGCAAGTCTAGTTGTGCAGTCAAATATCTTATCCAGCATCACTTTTCAGGTTCAAAGGATTCCATAAGATGTTGCAAATTTAATGAAATTATTCCAATAAATTACTTTTATGTTCTTTGTAGTTCAATCCTATTTAAATTTTAATGTTTGCGATTATCAATAATTTATATAATTTATTTCAGCATAATAATAATTTGTTTCGGACATTTTAATCTCTCAATTATTATTTTTATGAAAATTTAATTGAAATTAATTTTTCTAATCAATTTCAGATCTTATACATAGATACTCGAAATGAACAATTGCCTAAATTTTTCCAGAAGACTGAGAAGTCAACAATTGTGACCTACCTTAATACATTACTAAGCGAACAAGGAGCGAATGATAAGATCGGGGCATGTGCAGTTGACTGGCTCCGTCTAAAAGGGCCATAAACGATGGCGCAGGCCACGATTAACGCCAAGAGTCTGTTGCCGAAAACGACAAACGTGCTACTAGGGAACTTCTCTCCTTCATATTCGATTGTCATTATTTTCTGTTTTTGTAAAATACAATACCAATTTAGTGAATCTCAATTGTTCTTGTGTCCATAATGATTGCACTAGAAAATTTGGAAAAATTAGCATGCAAAATTATCGTATTTGATTTCGTCGAAATATTGAAAAAGAATAAGGTTTTCTAATGCACTTTTAGATTTTAAAACTTTTGACATCCTTACTTCTTGTACAAAGCCCCACGTAAGATAAGAACCTTGAAGGCCGACGAAACAGAACAAAAGATTGCAAGCATTTATCCAAAAATTATCTTTAACCTTCGCTTCTTCCAATTTGCGTCTGAGAGGACATGAATCAGTGCTTTTTTATTAAGGCATCAAGAAGTTAAGTACAATAAGTGATAACGAACCTAGGTTTCGAGGATTCAAGCAAATCTAAGTCCTCTGCATTTATCTCTAGCGATTCAAATTTACTCTTATCTCCAGCCATGCCTCTATAACACTCTATAACAGTACTAGCAATGTACTTCGACCAAAATTATATTTGGTTCTGTCTGCTGTGCAATATGTGGGAGTCACCAAATAACGGCAACCACCTTCCTGAAGGATTTTCCAGGGATAATTTTCCGAGTCAGAAACTAACAAAATTGCCTAGTATAACAATTTTTTTGCCGAATTTACGCTCGGTTTATCAAAAGACAAAGTAGGCTTAAATACTCCGAAATTCAATGGGCATTTTCATTTTCCGATAGGTTCCTTAAACCACCATCTTCCCCAGAATATAGATCTTATAATAAGTGCTTGAATATTAACCCGAATGGAGAAACTATTCGAACACATACTCTAGGGCTACTTTTCGTCTTATTTCACCAAATTTTTTAAATTCAATATCAGATGATTTTATTTGATATAGTTTTAAAAAATGAAAAAAAATATTTGAAATCAGTCACTTAAAGACTACACTTTCGATGATAAAGTGGGTACCCAATTTGAGTAATGCTAATATTTTGATTTGCATCTGTCGTTTTGTAGCGATACCTTGAAATAATTCTACTTTGCTCATTTACCTCCAATATTTTGGTATTCCAGTTTTCAAAGTGTCTAATAGCAAAGATAGATAACCAAAGACTGGTCAGAAGTACCCCCTTTGTGATTCCTTCCATTGCTCTTTAGTTAAAAATGTCCTTTACATCATCTAGCTTATCAAATTTGCAATAGTTCTAAAAGAACAATTTAAATTATCGTAAATATCTTCACTGTCCATGCTTTATATAGAGTACATTTAAACTAACTGAGTTCTTCATTGGGCATAGACCATTCGGGTTACAATATTTCAAGTATTGGACAGTTGCTTTCAGATTTGAATAAAAGTTGGGAATATTTTTCATTCCAGTAATTGATACTGTTATCATTTCGAAGTAATGATTTTAGTGCAGAATGAAGATTATCAATTTTAAAATATGACTTTGAGCCTAAACCACAGACTTGAAAGACATTTATAATTGCATCTCCGGAACATGCATGAATCCAGCACATTACCCAATTAGAAATAGTCATATGTGTTGATATTTTTGGATTACCAGCTTTTGCTTACAAATCTAGATTTTCAATTTCTTTGCCTATATATTCAACATATTGGGACAAATAGCATGTTTGAAAGCTCCAATTTATTGCAACATCTTTGGGCTGTAAAATACTCATTAAATTGGGAGGGATTATGACAATGAAAAGTTTAAATGTTGTTTCTAGGATCTTAGCTTCAATAAAGCTTATATAATACTCATATGAATCAATAAGATACAAAAGTATGTTCTCAATAAAAAGTTGTCTGCAGACTGATGCAATAACTTTTATTGTATAGTCTAAATCAATGAATTGCTCTACATGCTAGTGAGATTAACACTTGCCAAGATCTCAGAATAACATGAAGACTACTTTATAAGTTATAAAAAGTATGTGAGGTTTTGTTAGGAATTAACTTCCTAAAGAGTTAATTCTCTTTATTGCTGCGTACATACTTCAAGAAGATTCGTATAACTGT
>JAULBW010020092.1:0-91183 GCA_032358265.1 Vaucheria bursata | reverse complement strand
TTATGAAGTTGAAGATATACTGGATGTGAAGAAAGTTCATGGAAGATTCAAGTTTTTAATATCTTGGAAGGGATACCCTGATTTGGAAAATTCCTGGGAACCTGAAGAACATTTGACAAATTGTCATGAACTGGTGGAAAAATTCAAGTTTCGATTTAAAAATTGTATAGAAGCCACGGCAAAGGGGGCGCATGTTAGAAACTAATATTGCGCCATGTCTTCTATTTGAAAAATATCTTATTTGCTAATATTATTGTATTTGAGTTTAGGCGATGTGCTGGAAATTGCTATTAATGTAATGTGTTGACAAGAATTACTCTCGGCAACACATGAAGTAACTTAACAGCTATTGTACGTGTTTCTATCCTGGTTTTTCTGTTTCTCTGTTCCTTGCTGACAACTACATGTATCGTAGTTCTAGTGGGTTCCTTACATTTATGTTCACTTTTCTAAGTTTAATAAAACTTTTTATATTTTATTAAATCTTTTTATCTGCTGTCTGCCCTCTATTGGACACTGGTCCTCACCCCTTTTCTTAGATATACATATATTATATCACTATACCGTCGCTTTTATCTCAACACATTTATTAGCAGAATGTTGTGAAATTGCTTCATATGCACCTAGGATCAAAAGTTTTCTGGGAGAATACTTTTACTAATGTTTTTTCAAAATCTGAAAAATGTTTAAAGTGAAACTGTATCCATCTTTTTTCTCTGTAATTTCATGTTAATCTTTAAATCTTTTTAAATATTATTGCTACAGTCACATGTTTATTCTTGCTGTACATATTTTCCATAATATCCAATGTTCAAAGCCACAGTGTGACAATAGAGCAGTATTTCTGATGTAATTAATGTTTTTTGCTGGAACACTAGAATAAAAAAATTTAGAATTTTTTATTTGTAACTACTATATCACAGGAAAAATACTAAGCATTATATACTCTACATTTTAAGGTAAAATTGAAACTATTGAATATGCATACTTTTTGTCACATTCTGTCATAAAAATGAAAGCATAATAGTGCTATATTATCTTTGTTTCATTTGCTTATACGATGTACCATCATATGGACTAAAATTTACAGCATGTCAATCTAAAAATTATCATAAAAAATTTAATACAACTAATTTTGCCTCAATTTAAGGATGATACAGCTCTTGTTGTCAAGAAAATGAAAGTAAAGGTTCAAAATATGCAACATGCTGTGGTGATGGTCACAGCATGAGGTGATGCAAGAAAAAAGAAAAGATGAAACAGAAAAGCCAGTGTATATTATTGACTTGTTCACTATTTAACACATGCTATGGGAGCATGCTGCTTAGGGAAGCGTACTTCTTCTAGGAGAAGTAGAGAAAAAGTGTAGAGTGAATTAGAAATCATCAGAAGAGAGTTTGGGAATATGCAATCACAAAATTACAATTGCACAACCTCTTCAAATTTTCCGCAAGGACCAGAAGAATCACAAAGATGAATTGTTAAGTCGGAACCGGATAGTTGTAAAGAAAAGTATAGATGGATATGGATCACAGGAACAGGTCAGGGGTCACATCTGGAATGGGAATTAGAGCAGTAACATATAGAAATCTCGACACTTGTATAGAGTCAAGTCTTCAAAGGTTATGAACATTAGCACTTTTTCTTAGCACAAGTTGCCTCAATGTGATTCAGGGCATGAGAGAATCTCTAGGTAACAAATTATTCACGAAATATCAAAAAATTTGAGCACTTCATTTTTTCCATTCACCTCAACCTCTTTTAAGGAGTACTTAAGTAAAAAAAACAACTCTCCTCACAAAACTCAGGACAACTTGCAAGCAAAGTTGACAAATGATAATGCATAGAAAGCAGAGCTCAGTTAAGGTAAAAATTAAAAATCACTATGAAAAGTCTATTGAAATGTCATTTTCAATTTTTTATAGAGCTGCATCAGTATTTAAGTACATCAACTCAAACTTAGTCATGTACAACATATGTATGAAAATGATTGATCAAGTAGAAAAAACATTTTTTACATAATGACATAATTTTTATGCACCTATTACAAATTGAATGTGTATGCACATATTATTGATATTATGTCATTTGTCTCAGTATCAGTTAAAAATATTAAAAATATAAGCTATAAGAGTTAGCTATAACGGGCAGATACTATGTAGGCATCATGCAAGTAATAACATAAATGTGATACAATTTAAATAAGAAAAGACAAGAGGAATATATAGGTAGTATACTACTGAAAGAAATGAAATGCAAAAGAAACAGGAAAGACTTTGATAATAATAGCTCAGCACAGCACACGGAGAACCAACAGAACAACATACATTGCAACAATTGTTTGAAGTAATGAAAATGATTATTTTCAAGAGATTATGTTTAGGCCACAAGAAGGTAATCTCAAGAACTGCATAAAATATCTTTTGAAATAATTATTTGCATGAACTTACAACTCAAAAGTTTACATTTTGAACATTGTGTTAATTTTGAGTACAATTGTAGTATTTAAGGTAAACGTGTATGGGTAAGCAAATGGATTAAATCAGCAGTTCATCTGAAACAGTACAAGCACTATAAACTGACAAGAACAGTTCAGTTGAAGCCACTGATGTTATTTGTCTCAAATATAAATTTTTCGTTATGTGACCAAGAAATATTAATAGAATTCTTTAACTTTTCTTCTTTAAATACCATTGAAATTAAAAAAAATTACCAAGTTGTGCAAAATATTCAATTGTAATGGGCATTTCTTATCATTTATTATGCCTCAATAAAATTTATTTGGGGTTATAAAAATATCTTTTAATTTAATAAAGTACTTGGAGAGCAATTAGAGAAAATTTATCATCAATATCTGTTTAATACCAACTTTTATTCATCTGTATTCTATCTTTTATCACCTTGAATATTTGTGTGCATTGTTATCGCAATGTATTAAAGTTAAATTTTTTGCACCATTAATAATATTTGTATTTTTTGTAAAAAGATGAATCTTAATAATTTATTCAAAATCTTCCTTTAAAAAAATTGACAATATTTGTTAGGAATTAACCTCTAAGGGAGTTAGTTCTGTTCTGTAGCTGCGGTACGTTTCTCCTAATGCTATGTTGAAGTTTCAGTTCTAACTGTGAGAACAAGTTCCCATTTGAATTATAAGAACAAGTTTCAGTAAGTGATATTTTGTTGTGTTGATGAAGTTATCTCACTTCTATCAACACAATTTAGGATGTAATAATATATGTATTCTGTCACAGATTTCTTGTGTTTATGTTGCGTGTTACATTCCTGACAATATTGTTTAAATGTGCTGAATTATTTAAACTGTTTTTAAGCACAAATTACTATAACATCCAATTTGCATCAGTTCTACCAAGTTTTGATAGAACGTTGAATGACAGCACACTGCCTTTTCTACTTTGTGTAACAATAAAAAAATTAGAAGCAGGTGAGTGTTAGGAATTAACTCCATTAGAGATCAGTTCTTTTTATAGCTGTGGTCATTTTTCATTTATGACGTTCCAAGTAAATTGGCTGCACAGATGCGTAGGGTTATATATATTTTTGTGTTGATAGAGTTAGCTTATTTCTATTAACACAATTAGTGCATGATAAATATACACACTTCTGTCACAGTTTCCTGTGTTCTGTTGTGTTTCATGTATCTAATATTGATAAATGTAATATTGCAGTATTTTCTATTTTTTTGTAAGTGCTCATCATGTAAAGTTGATTGAGATTAGAAATGCAATGCATAGGCATGCAAGTTTTATGCATCAATTTCATTTGAAAGATATTTATGAAAATTGTTATTTTCATTTAGTCTCAAGTAGTGTGTAATACAAAATCCATAGTCATTACTGGATCTCTTAAAAAAGCTTGAACTTTAGATTTTTAACAATTATCCAGAACTTGGTATTAGTATTTTTCAAGAAACTGATATTTTGGAATTTCTTTCTTTGCTTAGTTGCCATTTGTATGCAAATTTTTTATTTTTATGAATAACATAATGTAAATGACAAAAACGATGTAATTTGCATTGAAATTTATTGCTATAGAATATAAATCTATGGAATGTTATCTTTAAATAACTTTATGCACTTATTCTTTTGTATTTACATATAAATATTTATTGGTATTTTTTTCGTTTGAACTTTTACAGAGTATTCTGATGATATCAAGTTTTCTGTACTAATTGCATGGTGCAAAATTTTTAAAACATGTTTAACAGTCCATTTTCATGCAAGTAAAGACAATTCAGAAAGCTTTGGAACAAACCTTATATGCGTTTTTTCTAATGTACATGGTATCAAGAAGTGGCTATGATAAAAAGAGTACAAAATAAAATATAAAATAAGAAGATGACTACTTGTGATATAAAAATTAGTTGCATAAATTTTCAAAAATGATTGCAAAATTTCTATTTGAACTTCAGTCACTTTTTATTAGAAGATTAATTTTCACCATATTGATATCTGTTTCCAAGACCATTGAAGCATATTATCAACCACTTAAATGAAACTTTATAAAACAAACTTTTTCTGCCATGAATGCATCAATATCAAGTTTTACAGAAACATAAATTTGAGATTAATAATGGTAATCAGTAATAGAAATCAACATGAATAATTGAAAAATTAAGTGCATACAAGTTTGAGTATATTTATATATTTAGTTTACTAACAAAAAGATCAAAAGTCGAAATACTATCAAAAATTTTACATTCAAGTAATTTTCTATTTAACTATATTAACCTGGTAATTAACACTTTTCAAATAAAGCCGACTTACTTCAAGTAAAAAAATGATGAAGCACCTTGACTATTGATCGGCAAATTTTTTGCACAGCAAAAATTCTTTTTGCCATGTTATCAATAGTAACATTTCTAACCTAGTATATGAAAAAGAACTTGATGGTTAAAAAGTGTCAGCCGAAAAACAGATAATAACGTCTTTTAGCTTTAAAAAGTTATTTTAATGCACATTGGAATACTCTTTATAAAAGCTTATCATAGAGAAAAACTATTGAATTTGTTATGGTTTCTGGTGATTTTTTCTAGGTTTAACCTTTAAATATTTTTTGAATAAGCAGATTTGTTTGTTTTTTATCATCATTTTTCAAATCCAGCCAGATCTATTTTTGTGTATCAGCTTGCCTAAATTTGGTTTACATAAATTCCATTGGACTATAGCAAACCTTTTAATTTGGCTGCTTCATTGTCAAGCACTCGAATGTCCAACTAAATGAGGTTTCAAATATACAGAGGACAAAATCAATTTAAAAAATGAAATGTTGCATTGTCCATTGTCCAGCCTAGCAAGGTGTCTGACGTAGGAGCTTTAGTTGTATTTGAGTAAAGCAACTTTTGCATATACTTTAATAAGCATTCAAATAAATGACGATTATGTTACGTTTAAATTTTTTGCACTTATTTAAATCTTTCTAGTTTTTTTTGTCGCATAAGTATAGTTAAAACTTTAATCGGTTGTAAAAATGTAGTAACTATGGAAAAATTTATAATTTCCGTTATCTGTTATTTTTTAAAATGACTTTTTTAAATTTTATGCAAAATAGTCTCTGTACATAAGTTTGTAAAATATGGTTCCTTTGCATAATTCTAGTTTGATGTAGTTATATTTCATCTGTATTGGTTACTCTACTATGATACACTAGCATTGAAAAAATGTAGAATGAATTTACTTATTTTAGGAATTATTCAATGAAAAACTGATGCATCATCATAGGAACTGTAACAACAAAGCTTCAGATACAATCAATTTTAACAAGTGCTCAATTCAAATTTCATTTCTTCAAATTAGCGTATAGTTGCTAGTGTACTGATTTAAGAGGTGCAGATTAGATCACCTACTTGTTTTCAACTTGTGACTTCTCATAAATTATTCTGAAACATGATTTTTCGACAAAAATGAACTTATTAAAAAAAGTCATTAAAGCACATGAATTCCATTTCAAATCATCCATCGTTTGAGGCTTAGTTATTGTTCTTAAAATAGATTCACAGCTTATCAAACATTTGAACAGCACTGATATTTGGTACTTGTCACAGATTGGCACTTAACGCATAGGACAAAATTCAGTTGAAAGCATTTAAACGCACTATTAAATCAATTTACAATATTTATATTGAATTCGACTTCTACATACAACTATTCGTGATATCGAGATTACAATGAAAGCTTTCTTTCGATTATTTGCATTTATTTACTATATACATATCGTTTTTTTACAGGCAAAATCCAGCAATCCGACTTAAATCAGAAAGTGCCAGAATTGTAATTATTGCTGCTAAGATTTTTTGAATTCAGGAAATAATACCGCAGTTTCATAAAGCCAACGGCAATTGCTTCGGCATTCGCCTTTGAGCTGAATGTGAGTATAACTGAGCAGGAATCAAGGGTCATAATGAGAGACTCAGTAGCATACTACAAGAGAAAATATACCGTACGATTTTTATCTTATATGTTTTTGAAAAAATATATTACATAAGAAATGAATTTGAAATAGTTACATTGAAAACAAGCTCTAGCAGCAATCAAAATTCCCCCCCCCCTCACAAAGATAATTACTGAAACTCGCAAATTCATGTTTAATTTTTTTCTCTAATTATTGATTCTTTTTTTCACTCCTTATGCCAGGAGATAAAAGGTAAAACTTATCATGACAGTATTAAATAAGCTAAATAAATCATCCTTTTTCGATCCTGTCTAAGATTCTCTTTCTAATCTCTAATGCTGATCAAAGCACAGCCCTAAAAATAAATCATAATGTATAAAACATTTCATTCTGTTACGTATAGATTTTATCAAAAGTTTATGTGAGAAATAATATAGAGGTAGCATACTTAATTATTACAATGCGAGGATTCCCATATATTAATATATTTATATACTTCACGATTTATCAAATAGTCCAATTTAATAGTTAAAATAACTCGTACTGTTGTTGCTAACCTTTGAAAAGTAAATATCTTCAGCAGCAGATATGCCTCGAATCGGAAAAATTGTTTTCAGTGATTCAAGGTAAAAAAAAAAGTCTATTTTAGGTCGTGAATGTCGGCGATGAAAGCGCTTCCGAGTATATCCAACTTCGTAGAGTGAAATATAGCAGTACTCCCTGTTAAATTTCAACATGCACCGTACATTCTGTGAACATGTGACATGTACGTAAATACATTTTGCCACGAAAAATCGACATCTGTTTTTTAAAAAGTTTGGTAATGCACCTTTCCATGATGTTGGCACTTTACAGAAATACCGACTTCCATCATGTCAAGGAAGTAGTCCATGTCAAACTCGTCATTCAAGTGTATTGGAGTGGTTGTGCTGTCAACACCCCGAGGAAACTCACTAGTGAACTGCGAAGCAATTGGCGAAGTAAATGCTTGCGTGCGAGGTAAAGTAGCGGATGGCGAAGTTGTTTGAGCATTACACAAAGCTGTTCCAAAGATTTTTTGACAAAGGCGAACCATTTTATCTTATGCCTGCTACTCAAAATAAATCTCAATCTCGATTCTTAGAGATAAAGATCTTTACTGATCAGCCTTCGTATGCAACGCAAGCATATCATAGTGACAACCCAGTTGAAGTGAAGTCGACATCTGACGAATATCTTGAGGAACTTTAATTGATCTTCTGGCACAGTCACAATAATCGTACCGGAAAAATATATATATCGGGATGAGCAGGTTTGAGTGAACTTTACATCAAGTTTTGAAAAGGCGAAAAACCACGTCATGCAAATTTAAATAGGCAAAAAATTTTTCCCGAAAATCGAGCACTACACTTGTCGTGAAAGGAACTTTATGAAAAATTCATTTTATTCACACACCCCGAAATATTTTTCTCTGCATTAAATCGTCCGTTCAATAACTAAGATCAACTGGATATATTCGCAAGAGCAAATAATTGTTGAAAACTTTTATGTGAAAAAATCATTCAAAGGTGACCGTTATATCTTATACATTTCAAAATTCTTCTGTTGATTTTCTAACAGTTAAGATCCATGTCAGCACAAAAGTTAAATAACGTCCGTTTGAATCAAACACTATACCCACTAAATATTAGTGTGTACAGAGGAGACTGGTGGTACTAGTAATAACCCATATTTATAACCATTTTGGGTTAGCAACAGCTTATTTAATTGCCAAAATTTTCGTTTACTGCTATGCGATCCAAATTTAGCTATTAGTCTCCTATTTAGCAGGTGATTGTGCAGAGGTAATAACCAAATCCTATTCCTTACAATCAGTACTTTATCTTTGATTTTGCTAATTTTCAAACAAACACCTAAGCTTACATCCTGCCTGTATCAGATAGTATCACAAGCAGTAACAAAACCAACAAAATATCTTCTGATGTGGGGGGGGGGCAGACTTGTATCATTTTCTCATGAATTATTTTCTCATGAATTATTTTCTCATGTATTACTAAACAATGCAAGACAAATGCTACTTATTTTATTCTACATGTAAGATTTATTCATTTTAAAGCAATTCTCACCATTACTTTTCTATGCTACACAAAAGTTCTAAAAACCAGGATGAAATTTGTTACTGATTGTGGTCATATTTGTCAAGACATTGGATTCAATTTTAAAGGAATACAAAATTGAATTTCATGTGCTATACCTATATTTTACAAAAGATTCAAAACTGAAAAAAAAATTACAAAATATCAAGCAGATATCAAAGCACGGGATGAATGGTCTGCAATTAAAATAATTACCAAAAGGTGAGGGGAGGGGAGAAAAATCTGTTCCTCTAAGCCGACAAGAATTTGGAACTATGAAGCTTCCCATACCAATGTACATGCTAAATTTTTTTTGCATTTCATCCAAAGCCCTTATCAATATAGCAATCTAGATTGCACATGAAATTGATTCCAGTTCATAAAGTGTCAATTCAGCAGGGCATTTTTGTAGTGATCTAATTATTATCAATTCTTAACGTACACAAACCAAAATGTAATCAAGTTCTTACAATTTTAAATGATTTAAATTGTATTTTTGTACAATGCAAGTCTTTAGAATCTTTGTAGATTGAATAGAGGTATGTAGTGCTAAAATATTCCCAATAATTTATAAAATATTTTACTGCTGTAACACTTGTGAATATTACATATTCAAGCATAACTGTAAAAGAATTTTTTAATAGTATATAGTAGACCAAAAAGGCCACACTAGCAGTCAAACTTAGTTTATGTATTTGTGAAGACTGAATTACTTTAATGAGACCAGACTTGATGAAACAAACTTTTGTGCCCTTAGCAGACCAACAAAATTGTTCAAAGGTACAAAATAAAAGTGTAGTGTTTCAAAGTTAAATTGAGAATAGTTTTATGATAATGAAGCAGTGCATCATGGGGAGCATGAATCAGAGTCAGTTGGAATGATATAGAAACAGTTGCTAATTAAAAATGTTGGATATTCAACTATACATATCCAATGCAATCTATATCTGAGACTGTTTTGTCAGTCAGAGAAAACTTGAAATCAGCTAGCAGCAATGAACGTAAATCTATATTACTGAATTTATACAATAGAACTCTAATAAGAGTGAATGAAAGGGTCACAAGGAAAGCAGTATTCAGATATAAAAGAAAATCAATCAGCTTCTGGTGACTAGCTAGTTGCAGCAATTCTATTGGTCCAAGTATTACTCTAAATAGAGCTATTTGATTGGTAGATTTCTAACCACTTAATTAGTATTTGTGCAATATAAAATTCAATTTCAGTAGACAGATTAAATTTCATATAATATGGAATTACTTCTAACAATATAAGGTATACAATATTTTCAATTACAGCTCGGTAGCCCCCATTATTTAATATTAGACTGCATATGGCGCATACACCACTTTTATTCACATGAAGAACTCAACCCAAGTTACACAACTTTTGGTCAACTATAAAGCATGTTTAGTTCCTGGTAAGTAAAAAATATCTCATTAGTGTAATCGTTATAAATACAAAGATAGTATCATCAATCAGTGTAGGCATTAAGCCTCAATTTTTCTGCCAGATATTTGTTCTTAAATTATTTAGCTACCCACAAAAACTGTAGTTTTTGTTAAATAGACTTTTGCTCAGTACAAAAAGTCATTATTTGAACAATTGAAAGTTGACAAATCACACCATGTACATGAAAAGCAACTGTAAATTTCTCATACATCCGAGTACTAAAATAAAGTTAAAAATGAGAGGAAAAGAAAGTATAGAAATTTTATTTGATGATTTAGAAATCATCGTATCATAAATTACACGCTGATATTCAAAACGTGTTAATATACTTTTTTTGCAATAAAGTACAAAAGAAAACATTCTGCACATTCTTCAATACTTTTCAAGGCAAGAAAAGCCGTTTCAATAGACCTTTAGTGAAACAAGTTACTAAAATTTTTGAAATTTAAGTCATTTGTTTCATTTTGAAATGACCAAAAGTCTAGTCGATTAATAGATTTAACATTCTACAACAATTTTTTGGTTTTGTACAATTTGGCCTAAGAGTTGTTATGCTTGGACTTACCTCAAGAAATATTTTTGCGGTGTTGAAGTTTCAACTTTAAATTTTTTGGCTTGACTGTAACGCTTAGCTCTTCTTCAACTAAGTATTTGCTATCAGCTAATTCAACTGAATTTCTTA
This sequence comes from Vaucheria bursata, assembly GCA_032358265.1. Lineage (NCBI taxonomy): Eukaryota > Xanthophyceae > Vaucheriales > Vaucheriaceae > Vaucheria > Vaucheria bursata. The sequence continues at coordinate 80,526 of JAULBW010020092.1, read as the reverse complement.
ATACAAGCATTGCAATAAATACCTATATATAATTTAATATGATAACATCAAAAATTAAGCATATTGAATTAGAGTGTTAACGTTTTAGCTAGGAATTAGCTGAAATGGAAAAAGCTAGAGTCCTAGAAATAAGCATCATTTGTATGCACAGATAATTATCATACTTTTGTGTTCTAAAAGAATTAACTTTTGAGTACAATGGTTAATATAATTACTGTCATAGGATGGTATAGTAACTTGCATTTGACCGTAACAAATTTATATCGTAAATTCTTTATAGGATTCAGATTCATGAGCTTAATAAAAAGGACTCTGTTTACCAACATAAATGATCCTTCAGCAGCAAAAGTGAATGACATGTAAAATGATTGGTTTATTGTAGTTATCAGTGACACATAAATTTATTAATTAGCCATTCTATCAAAATGTTCTGTAACTTTTTAAATGTTAAAAGAAATATAATTTTACGCTGCTCTAATTAAATAAAGTTTTATCAACTTTAATTTTAATTTTTTTGCAGCACTGTTTACATACTACGCACAAGTCAGTTTGATGAAATTGGTGCTAGTATATATTTGGTTTTAATATCTTATATGTTGATTCTTTTGACTTTTGGGAAAATACCATCAATGCGTCATATATAAATATAGAGGCATATAGTTTACATCCTATACGGTTTAAACAGCTTAGATAAGATGTCATTGTAGCTTAAAAACTGAATTAAAAGATTACTATATTCACTAACACTAATCTTATGTCAACCATGTAGTAGCTTTATGCTAGCATTAATGAAATTTGTACTGTTCTGGTCAAGCAGAGGAACTGAAATGAAATTGTGCTTCTTGTGATATTTAGGAAATACCATCACTGTATAATTTTTGTAAAATGTAGAGATACAGTTAGCAGGAAAATACATTTAAGCCATAGATATTTTTTGCTATCTCTCCAAAATAATGAAATGGAAGATTGATGCAGTAAATTTCCAATACAAGTAATTTCCCTTTAAAAAAAATTTTGCTTCTTACAAATAGTAATTGATATATTGATGGATTAACCAGGTGATCCCAACAAAAGTATTTTATCTCAACTTAGCTCTATAAATCATTTACGTGAAGCAATAGCATACCTTAATTTCCACCATTGCCAAGTGCTGGCCAGGACAATTCCTGGGTCCATAACCAAAATTACCCACTATATCAGCATGCACAAAATTTACATCTTTAGGAGATTCAGCAAGGCCTTCAGCAATAAGCCATCTATCAGGCCAAAATTCCTTTGCATGTGTAAAGTTATCTTCAGATAAGCTACTCTTTTTGAGATTTAGTAAAACTTTTTCTCCTAATAATAAGCATTCATAGAATTTAAGATGAACCAATATTTCAAAATGATGCATGCTATAGAATATATCTAAAAATGCATACTGTAGCTCTGTTCAAACTATTGCATATTTGATTGTGAGAAACTTAAACAAGCAATTTCATTGATATTTGTAGTAAAGTCTAACAGACATTTGGAATAAAAAAATAATAACTCTTGTTTTCTAGTAGCAGTTGATTACATATTAGCAATATATTAAAATTCATTAATGCTGGTGATTTCAAGTACAAAATGAAAATACAAAAATATATAGCTGTTCTGATACACAGAGTACAACTAGCAAGCTAAATGCAATTATTGTATACAATACCAAAAAATTCTAGATATTTCTATTAGAAAAGTATATTTTTTAAAATATTGAACCTATGACAAAAATTTGTATGATTATAACCCACATGAAGCCTGGATTGTCTGAAATTTATCATCAAATATAGCTTAATCGTTAAAAGCAAATTCAAAGAAAAATTTATTTCCAAATTATATTTAAGTCATGAAAAATGCATCATGTGTACATTCGTTAATCTTTAGTATCAACAAAAAAAACATAAAAATTATAACCTTTACAAAGCTTGACATTTCCAACTTCAGTATCTTTTTCAGCTATGTATACTTGAATGGGTGCTAGATGATGGAGTCTTATTGCTTCTAAGACAACAGCATTTAGATATTTCATAGCAAAAACCTACAAATATGAAAATATTTGAGTGCATTTGCTGAAATAGTCCAAGAATAAGACTATACATTCAAATAGACATAATGAAAAATTACTTTGGTACTTTTTAGATTTAAAATAGAGTTTATAATATGTATTAAAACAATATGATAATATTGTAACTTTGTTTGAAAATATTCAGGCAATCAATAAATTTTTTAATGGCACGTGGTATCACACAAACTCTACTAAAAATAGATTGAATTTTTGTTTGTTAATGGAACATCCAACTAAAAATACCAGAAAATAAAGTTGAAACATACTTGTCAGCACCAATTAATTTTTAGATAAAATTATGGAGAAAATTAATTTACTAGTTACAATGAAATTTAATTGGAAAAAGTCAAAATGAACTAGAAATCATCCATTGTCAAGTCTAAATAGTTCTCCAGGTTTGTCAAAGCAATAAAGCTACAAGTCTTTATGAACAGAAAATAACAATTTTGTTTATAAATTTTCATACAAAGATCAGTTTAATCAAAGTTAAATTTTATGTAAATAACATCATTCAAGTGTATTTACAAAAATGCATTGAAAAATATATTTTGCGCAAGAATTTCTACATAAAATCTTTCCTGTAAAAAAAATCAGCAAAATATGTAGAAGATGTATTTCAAATTGACAAATACATATGTTTTCATTGTTAATTAAAAAACACAAAAGAGTAAAAAAATTGCGAAGTATAACAAAAAAATGTAAATTTTAAATTATTTACTTTTTTGTTCTCAACGTAAAAAACATTTTTACTGACTAGTTTATCCTGAACTTTTAATCTAATCTGGTTCCAATTTCTATTCTTATGTAAAATAAATAACTGAAATTCTAAATCTAAGAGTAGCTTCACAATCTGTTGTCAAGTTCTCAGTGCAATGTTTAATTTTTTAAATAGAAATCATAGAAGTAAATTCACAAAAAATTAAATTTAACTAGGAAAAAAGTTAAGGCACTATTATAGTATTAAATTTTTGCTAACCTTATCCCATGTGATTTTTGAACAATGCTCAGATGTGTCATCTGTTGTAAAAAGAGATAATGACATCTCAATAAAATTTGCAAGATAAAGTAAAACTGTTTTTAGTTCATCAGATAATGTGGCAAAGAGTGTGCAGTGACAAGTATATGCATATTTTGCCAAACTTTAATAAATTATTACATATTATAACTTCTAGCTAAATTATCCGATTTTTTTACCAGACGGCTGTGCCTAATAGAGCATTTCAAAATGATATATTTTTCCTCATCCTTATTTGTTTTCAAAGAGCATATTTGCACAAATATGAGATAAACATTTTAAAGTACTGCATTAATTAAAACTCTGAACTTCAATATCTGGTAATTGATTAAGAATGACAATAATCAGTTGCTTAAACATTATTTATAAAAAACATTATTTCAAAGCTGTACCGATTGAAATGTGCATTCATTTTTTATAGCTAACGTCCATTTTTTAATATTTAGCAAAAAAACATTCAAAAGTATGCATACCACAAATAAAAGTATCAAAGCATTATGCAAAGATAAAATAGTATTTTTCCAGTAACTTGTCCACAGCAATGAAAATGTACATGTATAGGTACATACATATATGCCAATAAGATTGAGTGCTAAGTAACCAGTATGTTTTCAATATATGTTCCATTTAGATTGACTTTCTACTTATACATATATATATATATATATATTTTCATCTATATAATATAACATAATAAAACAGTATTTTTTATATACAGGTGAAAATCGCATCAAGTGACAATTGGACAGTAAGTTTTCATATGCAACATAATATATAATTAAACAATATTCATCTCAGTAATAACAACTTGACGCTCAAATCATTTTTAAACTGAAATTTTTTCCAAATATTTTGCCGTTAGCTGCGTGGCAATAAATACTGGAAAAGAATGTTAACATTATATGTGTGCTGGTGGTTTATACCGTAATACTTTTTGAAATATCGAGTTAAAATACCATTTATTAAGAATACCTTCTAGTGTAGCGATTATTCTGAAATATGAGAAAAATCTTACGTGAAAATATTTCTCATGTCATAGAAGATTTGTATGGGTAATTAAACTAACTCATATGTTTTGATGGCTTTTCAGTGCATTGTGAGGTAGTTTTTGTTAATAACTGTATTTCAGAATAAATTTTTAAGGTAAGATTTGCTTAAAATATCATTTCAACATGAATGCTTTGATGAAGAAACCTTTAAAAACTTTATGCTAACCTGAAATTGAGCTTCCAACACACATTTTAGCTTCCTCATATACTTTTTCTTGGGTAATACTGCTAGTTGCAACATAATATAGTACCCATCCTAATGTAGCTTCAACAGTATCAGCACCAGCCAAAATATAAATTTTTGTATTCTCAAGTATTTCTGCAGAAGTAAGCATTCTTAAAGAATCTCCAGACTTAAGTTGCTGTACAATATGGCCCAGCAAGCAATTATTATTTAACGAAAAATCCGGCAAATCAGCTTCTTTCTCATATTTTACCACGAGGCTTCTTACAGTATTATCAAATCTTACTCTGGCCTCTTTGAATTCATTGGCTTCGTGAAAAAGAAATTTGAACGGCTGGCGTAGCCAATCTGCTATGAATCTTTTCAATATTTCAACATCTTTACCAAGTTGAGATCCTGCAAGAGTAGACATGTCACACCCAGAAACCACGACACAGCCAACATCAAGTGCATAAAGACCGCAATCATCCAGCCAGCCTATATCTAGATATGACATTAACGAACATATTTTCTCATTCACACATGAAATATCAAATGTATAGCCACATGAAAAAAATAATTTTGAAAATCATCCCTGATGTGACCAAGTGCCAGGGTATGGTAGCGTATTGCAAAACAGTGCATTACAGTAACTTTATTAATAAATTAAAAAGTGATTTTAATTATTTGTTTCATTTAAAGTTGCAACTACTACTAGCACAAACTTATTTTCAAACTGCATAGTTGAAAGGCTTTTAATGTGTACTTTACTTTTGTATTGGAAAGTTTAGTGAACTGAAATATGTGTCAGTGATATTCGTTTGTGCCAGTTTTTTTCAGGGGAAAAATACCATGACTAGCTCTGCATTTTGCCAACATCCAAATTTATAGAAGACTACTGAGCTTTTGCTCTACCCTGAACTTCATGCAATTTTTAAATCAAAAACTTAATAGCAAGTACATGATTTATTTTTTCGTCGAATACATAGCTTAGAATAAATTCATTGCTTATGTGAACTTGATAAACCAATCGTAATATACTTTACCAGGCTCATAAAACTGAAGTGTATAATATAATAATTATATTGTAGCTAAGATTATGCATTGAAAAATTTATAATAATATTTATACATACTTACATATTCATTAAGCCCTTGGAAGCAAAATTGAGTTTAACAAAAATAAGCTTCATCAAGAAGTTTCATTTCTTCAGCAAAGTTAGTTATCATTTTCCTGGTTCTTAATAACTGAATTGACAGTATCTAAAATATCAATATGAATCCTGTTCAATCATGAAATAAACAACTTTTGTACATCTTTGTGGCTCAACAAATTTCATTACAAAAAAGTAATAGCAGTTATACTTTGTCCCTTTTTTAGTAACAATTTTTTTTATATAAGATTCATTTACCAGATTCTACACAATATATATATATACATAAGTAAACCTTTTCCGCAAGCCGAGCTGGTTTCCCATTTTGCAACTAGCTTCGTTGCCATAAAAGAAACTTGTTCCACCATCTTTTTGACATTCGGTAAACTGAAGATAAAAATTCAAAATCCAACTTGAAATGATGAAATGATACAAGGAATAATATACTTCATGTAAGAAATGTGATAAAGATAACCTTTTGCTAATTGGGAAGAGCATCAGACAGTTAAATATTATCTACTAGGTGTTTCCTAAAATTTGAATGCCAAAAGAATATATGTTAGAGTTTTTCAGATATTTAACCTTAAATGTGGCGCAGTAATTCGTCTAAATCTTTTCCATCGATCTCCACTTGAAGTAAGTAGTCCTCCACTATTCATGCGATCAAATACTTCACACACTTTGGGCGATCTCGAAAATGTTCCTGGTCGCCTTTTAAGCACAGACTGAAATATTGCAGCAGAAAAACGTTTATCATGAATAATATAGTTTCCATATTGAGGTTTGTGGCAAATTGATTTCTTGGCAACTTAACAAGCAGTGAAAAATAATAAGGAAATGTGACCAAGGTAAAGACACACACAGTGATTAAATATAACAAACTTTTAAAGATATTTTAGTTTTTTTGAGCTGGATGCAGTAATTGAGACTCACTAAATGACGTTATTCAATAATTCAGATTTGAATATAGCATTTAATTAGCAACCTTTATACAATGAACATCAGACACAACCAGGTGAGTCCCTGGGATGTGAACTCGAAAGCAGTCCCCGTACGTCTTGGCCCAGCTGTCTATCAGTAGATGAACCTAAAAAAGAATATGAGATTTAAAAACATACTCAGTAATGGGCAGAATTCAGCAAAAATAGGATGTATGATCACCAATAAAATATATTGAATTAGATGTTTCTTTAATCCGATAAAGAAAACTTGATACTGAAGAATTTTCCGCGCGATATTTTAAGCAGCTGAAAAATAACCAATGAATTTTAAAATACTGAAGGGCTTACCTGACTTCGTCCATGAGTAAAAAAGGACAGCGTGTTACCAAGAAACGGCAAGGTAGGAGGTCCAATAAGATCGCCAATCCAAATGTCGCTCTTCACATATCCAAATGGCAAGGAGAAAAAAGACCAACATGCCCAAAGTCAAATATAGAGATTTATGCATCATACATACCTCGTTTCCTGAAGATTTTATTTGACGTGATTTCTTAACTAATAGCTTAGAGACAACAAAAAGCACGAAAAGTGCTATAATCTCAACTGGAGAAAGCGAAAATAAACTAAGAGTTAGAGTCATTTGCAGCGCAATTAATTTTATTTCTTTCGAGTGATTGAACAACTATTGGGCAATCAGTCTTTTAAGAGTTTCATTCAGAACTGAGGCACTATAGAAAGAAACATTAATTATTTTACATGATATTGATGTTGAAGTTGATAAATAGACTTTCAAATACAGAAATGATTTTGTATTTTGAATCAAGATTTTTTTATGAAAAATTTAGCTCCTTCGTTATAACTTTGAAAGAATCTTTTTTTCGTCAATTTAAATTTTTCACGCTACCAAAAAACATTTATTTCGTCCTCTCGAATAGGGAAATTTTGTAGAGGTGCAACTGACAAAGCAAGCCACTAGACTATAGCTCAATGGTCTGATTTAGCAGCTACCAGGACAAACAAACTGGAACACTATATCAGTAAATTCAATCTGTCACATATTTCTCGTACAATCTAACATAAAGGTGCCCTTGTTATTTTGAAACGAATCCACCAGCTTCATCGTCATGAACTCAGTATCTGCAATAATTTATGAGCACAACCAAATCACAATACGGAGCATAAAAATTAGGTACAGTAATAGGCACGACACGTTAACACATATATATATATACTATATATTGTATAAAAGAATTGATTAAATCCGATACACTACAACATACAAAAAAGCCTTACTTCCGATTAAATATAAAATCATCACCCAAGCACAGTAATTGATATTAGCCAATTTTGACTGCAGCTATCCTAACAGTTAAATTGATGATGTTGCTGTTGCAACTTGTTGATAGTAAACAGGATAAGTCATAGAATCATATACTATTATTGTAATAAAAAAACTCATAGCAATTCACTGCATTTTTTTATTTTCAAAAGAATATTAATAATGCTCAAGTGTTCTAGAGCATTTTTTTATTTTGTATGCAATTATTTAAAGAAATGAATTGGCCAAGTAAAAGTTATAAAATTGCCATGTAGTATGAATGAATCTAAATTTGAATGCAACTTATATTTTCATAATTGCCAGTGAAATAGTTGAACTTTTACTTTTCGTGTTGTTAATCTCACATATTAGAAACAATGCTGTTTTTTTTCAATTATAAAATGATCCCACTTGATTTTTCAAACTATGTGTTAGGACCTCATTTATAGGGTTCATATATATGAATATTTTGTATGCGCATAAGTTTCAGGAATTAATACCTAAGGGAGTTAATTCTATTTTGTAGCTGCAGTACATTTCTTCTGATACCATGTTGGAGTTTCAGTTTAGTCTATGAGAACAAGTTTCAGTTCTAATTATGAGAATAAGTTTCAGTAAGTGATATTTTGTTGTGTTGATGAAGTTATCTCACTTCTATCTACACAATTTAGGATGTAATAATATACGTACTCTGTCACAAATTCCTTGTGTTTATGTTGTATTTTACATTCCTGACAATAAGTCAGTTGCTCTTATTGGGCAGTTTTTTATTCTATATGAAAATTTGTTTATTTGTATTTTGGTTATTTCAAATAAAGGAATTACTTCAATTAGCTCACTCTTCTATCAACCAATACACCTGTTGTGCTCTGAGACTTGTGAACAGTTCTATACATAATATATTGTTGTATTTTGGTCCTTGTTGCTTCTTTGCTTTGGTTTTGTTCTGAATCTCATTTATTCAAAATCTTGTTTATTCCGAATCTTGAAAGTTGCTCCTGATTGCTTTGAACCCTATATCTGACCACTCCTGACACAATGCTAATTGATAAAGTGCACAACAAAAGCATTCAATATTGTTAATACCAAATAAATATCTTGTTATACTAATAATTTTATGCTGTATTGACTAAAAAAAGAAATTGTAAAATTTTGTTTGATTAAGTGTAATAGTATGTAAAACATAAAATCACAGCATATTTTAGTAGGCAACCTGATGTGCACTGAAAAAATATCTAGATAAATAACTCAAACCCATTATATGTACATCAGTAAAGAAATTAAACACATTCACTGATAAAATTAAAATCTACATTTTTTGTTTGTTTGGAATAACTGAGTTTGACTGTAGCATTGAAATGACATAAGTGATTGTTCAATTTTAAAAGATGTTTAAAATCATGGCCAAAATTTCAACTTATTCTGCCTATAAAAGTTTTCCTACACTTTTGTATCAATTCTTCAGACACATTAAGTAGAAGAAATAAAAATTCACTATTTGTTATTGCATAAACTAATTGAAAATAATGTATAAATAAATATGCACAATAGTATTTCACATTCTTTACTCTCTGTCTCTGTTGTGCTTCAGTTCACATATTATTTCAGTTGGACAAATTTCTAATTTTTCTATAGCAGTATGTATACAAAAATAATATGTTTGAAAAGCATTGATATTTTCAGTGTAAAAATATTTTCAGGGCCTATCACAATTTGAGCCATAGCTTTGGGATATAATATTCAGGACAAAATTAGAATGCTGTTAAAGGTTCTTTAGGTAAATATAATTAATACAATACAAAAATGCAACATTAAAATGTATCAGATTCTTTTTTTTCTGCAGTTGGTATGAAAGAAGCAAGCTTGCTTGCCACAAGCAATGACTCTGAGCAACAAGTGAAGGTGGTACTTTAAAGTAGACTGCTTGATGCACACAAAATTGGTAGTTCCTCAGCTGCAAGAGAAAATTGAGTGCTATGGTGGTATATCATGGATAGAGTTGCAACTAGGCATCCTATAGTGTGAAAATACATTGAAATTCTTAAGTACATACCTTTTTTATTCTTAAAAATACTGGCATGCAAGGGGTTTAATGCATTTCAAACAAAATGTAACTTAAAATTGTACTACTTTTCTGTAAACGCAGCTATTTGAAGTGCATTAAACCCCTTGCATGCCAGTATTTTTAAGAATAAAAAAGGTATGTACTTAAAAATTTCAATGTATTTTCACACTATAGGATGCCTAGTTGCAACTCTATCCATGATATACCACCATAGCACTCAATTTTCTCTTGCAGTAAAGATATGTCACTTGATTTCCAACTTGATTTTTTAAGTATCATAAATTCATCACAACACAATATATGAATGTATAACTTTAATAACCAAATGATATGAAGTTGGAATTTTATTGGAAAGAAAATTAATTTTTTTCTAAAGAAAGAAAAATTTAGAACTGTGAATGCCATTTTGCTAACATTGTATATTTAATATCTTAATTTTTTTAATACACTAACAAATTCATACAAATGCACTGTGTCAAGTTTATCTAAAGTGCATTTTTGCAAATTAATTTAGCAGTTCAGATGAACTTAGTATAACCAAAATTTTACTTTAATTTTAATTCATATTATCTTTTTTTGGAGTTGATTTTTCAACATTTTGCTCCTAAAAGATACTTTTTCATTAAATGTTGAAAAAAACTGTCAAGACTTATAAGGGAAAAGGGTTAAGAAACAAGAGTGAATAAAGCAAGGAAATTTTACAAGACACAGAAGACTGATCAATAGCAACAAAAGGAACAAGAGAAAAAGGAAAGCAAGTCTATTAACTGTTATGTGCTATGTGTTTGTGTGTATTTTTTAAGTGTGTATTCACTAATGAACGAAAATATAAACATGAAATATATAAAAGAATAATATATGACTAGGTTGAACTTGATGACTAGACACATTCCCATTGGCTGATTTTTGGAGAGTCATATAAAAACATGAAACAGAACATAACTAGAACGTTCTAGAACATGCGGATCTAAGGCTTAGTTTTAGTCCAAACAGAATATCCTAAAATGAAACAAAAGATGCTTTATAAAGAAGAGAGTCAATTACTTGCATCAAACATTATGCGACTCAAAAGCCAATGTATGTTAGAAAATTTATACAGGCTGTCAAAGCTAGCACTCCTTGAAAAAATGGGACTAGTCATCTAATGCATTATTACAATATTTCTTCAAAACAATCTTATTTAAGTATTCGCAATGCAGCATATTATACATCAGATTGATTCAAATTTTATTGTGAACAAAGCAATTATTTCATTATATTCTGAGTATTTCATGAGTGGAACAAACAATTTTATGGTCCACGGGTGGGACAAATACGGACTCCACTGCTCTTGCACCCACAAGCGATCTAATCAACCTCATCAAATGATAGTTGGGTTTTAATAATATTATTAGTTTTTATTCAATTAAACCTTAAAAATTAGAATCATAGAAAAAAGGTTTTTATCCATCCGACAGAAATAAATTTAGAAGTGTTGTTTTTCGTGGGCTTTAACTTTTTAGTGGTATTTTCATAATCCGTGAAGTTTACGTGAAGAATGGTAGGCTTCTTTACAACCGTTTCTATTATTTTGGTGGGTGTCGATTTTTTTCCTTTCGCAGATGAACTTTTTGCTGCTCATCAGCAGGCAAGGGAAAACTCGACTATCGAAATGGTACGAGGCCTATACTGCAAAAGAAAAAGCTCGTATTGTAAGAGAAATTACTGGACTGGTTCTAGCTAGGCCTCCTAAGCTGTGCAATTTTATCGAATGGCGCGACAAAAAGATTGTATATAAGCGTTATGCATCTTTATTCTTTGTTGCTTGCATGGATACGGACGACAATGAACTCATTGCGTTGGAGAATATTCATCTTTACGTAGAAGTGCTCGATAGATATTTTGGAAATGTCTGTGAGCTTGACATCATTTTTAATTTCCACAAGGTGAGACTTTTACATATGATAGTTAGTCTACACTTCAATTGTATGATTAGTAGATCTATGAAAGTAATTTCACAGCTCCTGAATTTTTGCAAGTTCAACTTATTTTGCAATGAAGTTCATGCAGATCTTTAGCAGATTTGCCTCGTTCGATCTTTAAAATCTGATACAGAAAAGTTTACTTAATTTATTACATATGTAAATTGTCACCACAAACCTGATTTTAACATTTAGAAATTAATTTATCGAAAAATTAATGTGAAAAGTATTTCATTTTCACACCATCTTCAGTATATTTGCGCTTTTTGAAATCTTTTTAAAAATATCCAAAATATTCTTTGAAGTAGACATTAAAACGTAATTTTTTATCCGCTTCATATTTTTTGCTTTTGTAATTTTGCAGCCTGGAATTGTTTAAAGGATTTCATAAAACTATTGCAGTATTTCGTGCAGCCAAACTTTTTCAAAATTGTGCTAATTCAATTATGTTTCATGAATTACACAATTGAAAGTATCGAATATTATTAAATAAATTATGATACTGGACTTGCTAACTGTCTAAAACAATCTTATACTTAAACCATTTTTTTCCAAGTTGGCAACATGTCTTAAAAAATGGCAAAAATTAAATTTATTTCTCTAGTCAATATAGTAGAATACAAATAGATTTCTCCAGAATGTCACAATTAGTTAAATTAATTCACCAAAAAATCAATTTTATTAATAATTATATCATTTAAAACATTTTTTTCGAATCAATCTTTGTTTCGATTATAAGCATTTCATTGAAAATTTTCAATAATTCATTTGGGCAATTAGGTATTGCTTACGTAGAATTTAACCTTTCAGATATTATTCTGTGATAGAATACCTTTAATGAAAGGTACTCAATATGAGCTAAAATGTTGCCTTAGCGTGTTTTGATCTGTTTACTTGTTATATTCTTTTTTTCCTAAAATCCTTCTTTTTTCAATAATTTATTGACCATATCTATACTTTTAAGCAATTGCGATACATTTATTGTTCTCAACATCTTTTTTGTTTAAAATGTTCTAGCAAGTAATTCAGCACTTTTGAACAATTGATAAGAATATATGTTGATTAGCTTATCGTTTTCATGCACATATATATAAGGCTTTTTACTTGATTTGTTCCTACAATGAGCTAATCAAACTATTCTTCATTTTCTTTGCCAGGAGGGGTAATATTGACGTTTTATTCATACGTTGAATTAATGTTATATAAATTTATGTTCAAGGATTTGTGACTATTCACGGTTTACATATCTTTTATTTTGCACATAGGCATATTATATATTAGATGAGCTTTTCATCGGAGGCGAACTTCAAGAAAGCAGCAAAAAGGAAGTTTTAAGAGTTTGCAGCCAGATTGATGATCTTATGGAGGAAAAAAATGACGATTCCACTATAAGACGTTAAACATTCAACTTTCCGTTCTGTCATATAAAAAGACTGTTTTAAAGTATTTTTCTTTTCTTATACAAAATTTATGGAAATGTCTCTTTTAATTTTTTGTGTAATTCTGACTTTCCATGTCATATTTCAACTTTTCGGCATATTTTTCATAGGTGAGCTTTGTTTAAACATATTTTATTTAGTTTTCATTATTGCATATTAAATGGCTATCGAGCCAACAGGTTAATTACCATCTTCACCCAAAAGTAACTCGATGGGCTTATATTTGTATTTTAAATACGTTATTTTTATAATTAACTGAAATTACAGCAATTTTAGCAATATTGTACCTATAACTTATCATAGGCGACTTAATCGTATTAGAACAAGTTGAAAAAATTCAAAATTTAAGAAATGCTGGAAAAAACTTAGAGCATTCCTTGTTACAATATTCAATTAAAACTCTCCCTGCTCTATATTTGTAATAAGGCATCCATTCTGGGAAATTCGAATGGAGCAACCCCTCTGATGTTATATTCCAATTCAACAATTATCGAAATATATTCGAGTAGAGATTGTACTAATATTTTTGGAACCAGTACCCTATGCTTGTTGCCATGAATATTGTTTGACTGGGTTACTGTCTATATAAATATACCACAAGTTCGATGTATCAATACCCTGAATTGCCCTTTTTGCTAAATCCAAATAAAAAATATCATATGAAATCATCTTGCCCTGAATATAACTACATGCTGTCGTATTCAAAAACAGCAATTCAGGAAACAATCAAAAGTTTGACATACATTCGAATAAATCTACATTTCCAATATAGCAACATGCTTTTTACTTGAGTAAAGTAATCTTAATTATGTCATCACAATGTTTATGTTGAATTTTATCTGTCGGAAAATTCAATTGTTTATGTTTTGATACATCTTCATTGTGAATTTAATACATGTAGTTTTATCTTTGACTCTAAACCAAAAAATAGTTATTTGATTTAATTATAACCATGTTTTGTTCTAATAAAAAAAATGTCGATATACTTGGGGAAGCCTGTAACCTTGAATTTATTTCAGCTGATTGAGGCTGTGGTCATTTGTGTTTTCATCATGTTAGCAATGAATAACCAAGAATTACATATAACTGCTTATTACTTGTTTAAACACAATTATTTCATCACCATTTATAACTTGCTAGGTTTATTTATATTTAACCCTATCAGTGATATCTTTGAAAAAAAGCTTCTTTGACAAAAATACTTATACTTTGTTGGTAGGCTCATTTATCTAACTCAAGCACACTTTGCTATGAAGCTTTTGATGTTGATGTTAAAATTTTTAACTTAGACTCTTAATATTCTATGAAATTGAATATGCTGTCCTCTTTTAAGTTCTTTGATTTGCTGCTCATCCTGGTATCTTCACATTTTCATTTCTTTCAATTATTGTTAAGTGCATTAAATATAAAGAATTAAAAATTAGCAACTATACTAAATCCATAAAACTCTTGAATATGAAAGCATCTTATATAGAAGGGACTGATGAAAAAAACTACACTACTATCATATACTTGATAGTTTTTATATGAGCTTATAGGACCTTCATGTTGGTTAATGAAAATTCATGTAACAAGAATTTCACACACCTCAAAGGCAAAGGTTTGACTGATGAACACTTCTTTGTAAGGCAAGACTGATTTATTAAAACACTAATGATCTAATAAAAGACTGATATCCTAATAAAACACTGCGTACTTGAATCTGTCTTTCTTTTTCTGAAGTCTGGAAGACAGCACACTGAAAATAGTTTCTTGATATCTTCTGACATTTTGAATTGTTCAGATACTGAAAATCTACTTCTAGAAAAAAGTGAGTTTATTGGTCACTACATTTGGGCATCGAAGGTATCACTTGTACCCTAAACCCAATCCTTGACCACCAAAATAATAGGGTTAAACCTTAAAGTACGTGCAAAACATTTGCTATGCATACCATATGTGTATGAACATGTACGAATCGAATACTGAACTGTAGATGCCAAACTGTAAACTGAACTGTGAGCTGCTAGAATATGTCAATTGAATTTCAAATTTGATGTCTCACAACTTCAAATGTGGATATCAATTTTCATAGTTAATATTAATTGGTTGCTTACAAAATCTTCTTCTCTTGAATTTGTTTTTTTACTTCTCACTTACCAATGATTCTAGTGATACCAAGTGGAAGGAATTATTTCCAGCTAAAATAAAATTTTTTTCCCAAAAATCACTTCAGAATCCAATTTTTTAATTCAAAATGTGCCTAACATTTTACTTCTACAGCTCTAGTACAATCATCCTTTACACTGAACAAATTTCCTAGAAGATTGTACTCGAGTATTACTTTTGATTGGATTTTATTCAAGTAGCACATTGGGTTCTATACGAGTATAATGATAGAACTATAAAACGAGAATTTAGTGTTGTATTCAAATAGTGTCCTCATAACTTTTTAGAGTCATCCCTGAACATACTCAAACAAATGGTCACAGTTAAAAAAATAAAAATTTTATCACAAGCATATTCGGAAATTTATCTTGTCACAGTAAAAAGCTCTTGTATTCATATAAACTTTTTTTGAATATATTAATCAATTTCTGAGCACTATAAATTTTAGGGCAATTGAAACACAACCCTTAGAGATGCAGTTTGGGGGAAGATATATGTTTGATACCTCGCTTTATCTAGCTTGTTCCCAACTAGATGTGTTACAAAATATATTTTTTCATCAATACACTTATTTTTTCCAGTCTTAAAGTATGCCGTAAACTTAGCATCATTAAATGGTTGTAGATTATAAACCGTATTGCATAGTTTTGCTGAAAATCAATTTTCAGCTTATTTAATCTTTCTAGGAGACTTTTATAGGCACTTTTAAATGATATGCATGGAATTTGATTTGCTACTTGTACAACAATCCGTGAAAGCATCCACGGAGATGAAAAACGATTCAGCATATAACTCATTCGAGTGACTGCTCTTCATGATATTATTTGAAAACAACTTCATGTTAAATATAGTACCAGCCTTCATTAAATGATAACATATGTTCATATCGATATTGTCTAGTTGACTATACATTTATTGTGTAGTTGTACTTTTTGAAGCACAGCCATAAAAATTGTTCTTATAATATTATTCTGAAACAATCATAAGTTGAAGTTGAATATTATCTCTAACAGTTAATATTACTCTAAGAGTATTTGTTTGCTACTGATGCATCCATACTGATACTATATTGAATGCATCAGCGGTTGAAATTACATAGTATTTACAAAATTTATTGTTGTTTTCTTTGAAGTTCTTTATGAATTAAGTTTTTTATTTGAGATTTCAAGATTGTAGAAAAATGTACATGTAAAACAAGAAAATCAAATTTTGCTCACTCAACCAATCCCAAAAAGATATTTAAAAATCATGATACCTATAATAAGTTTTTAATCGAGCATATTCAGCTTGTGCTGCTTATCCTAAGCTAACCTGCGATTGTTAACACTAGTTACCTTGTTAAGACAATATGTTTGTGTTACCTCTTGTAATAATGAATCGAAATCCCATAGCTCATCTTGTTCTTCAAGCTATTAGGTAAAAAGATAGATATTTATTGAACTATATAATATAAAATGGGAATGCTTAGAGTAAAATCTCTAAAGTAATCCTATGAATATTGCACATTAAATTTATACAAATTTAATGTGCAATATTCAAAATTAGGTTTGAAACTTTTAATACTAATACATATGTATCTAAATTAATACCTAGAAAGAATATATATGTAAAGATATCGACAGCTGCTCTGACGACAGCAATGTTAAAATATTACTGGGTATGCTTCATTTTATATTAGTCTATATTGATGCAGATTAGTCTAGTATACTATCTAGTATGCTAGCCTTTACTTGAATAGCAGTAACAGAAATATTTTCTAGAACAATTCAATGTAAAAGAGTAAAACACTAATTTTAACTAGCAATATTGCAATTGCTGTTTTTCAAGTGGCCTGTAAAAATTCCGCATAATTAGGTACCGCATAAATCAGATTTCATCCTAATTTTTTGTACAAATTCTTGAAAATCATTATTAGCTCTCAGCAAAAAATAACTTAAACTAATTGTTTAATCCTCAAAATTTGAATGTTGGTGTCAATCTAGAAACTGCTTTCATTCGAGAAATGCGTTAATTGAAAGCGCACTAATTAAGGTAAAACTTTGATCTTTGTAAATGAAAATCATCAAGATTCCGTATTGAAAGGAAAACTTTCAATACTACTATGAATGCCTTTAGTTTGCATTAGTACCTTAAAAGTACTACCTTAAAGTACTAGAGTTATGAATGTTATAGCACAAATTAAATATACCAGTGTTTAGCAAGTTTTTTGAACAGTCTAAACTCTTTAAAACAATTTATATAAATGTTGACATTCTAAGGCAAAAGTGCAGAATAGGCCATGAAAAAAATTTAAATTTTAAATCTTTTCTACATTATTCTAAAATATGAACATTTGACAAATACAAACTTATTATGAAGTGAATAGTCATCTAAGTATGTTGATACGTAACTTTCAAATAATGCCAACATGAAACATAAGATGACCCAACTCTGTAGTCATTGTTTCATTTTCTGAAACTTTGAAGTTAATATTTAGTGCACAGAAAAACTTGAAATCAATAAATACTAGCTATGCTCAAAACAGTCTAGGTGAGCACACAAGAAAGTAGAGAAAAAAGAGATAGTTTTGATCAAGTGCAATATAAAAATATAAAATCCATAAAGACGAGTCGTCATAATCTGGCTAGTCATTGATTGCTTTGAATATGCAGCACAGATCAAATCAAGCTGTTCTTCAGTGCAGATCACAAATATGAATCATATACAGTTCTTAAGTCAAAAATAGAAAATGATGTATGAAAATAATTAGAAAATTCCAGCATAGTAGACTTAAAAAAAACTTTACGAAAAGGTTTATAATTGCAATTCCTGTCTGAAAAACTACAAAAAGAGAACTTAATTTACATGGATGATATGGCTTGAAGTTGTTGATTATAAAAACTCACAATATATTAATTAAAAAATTTAAAAAAATTGGCATCGTTAGAATTTTATTGTAATATACGTAAATGGTTTCTTAAGTCAAAGTTAATAAGTGCTTTTATCGATCCACAAAAAACTTAATTTTGGATGGTTTTTTTACTTTAAACTAGAAATCACTAAAATCTGTGTCAGATACAAATTGAAAACCCAAAAATAATACTTAACCTAACCTGTACAAGTTCAAAATTATTTTAAAATTTTTTCTTGACTGTCCAAAATCAAATAAATACCTATTATGAAAATTTCAACATACCATTTGTCTTTGAATCAGAGTTTTGGTAAAAATGCTAAAGTCGAATCCTTCTGAGGTACTTGGGATTATAAACTTGATTGCATCATTCAACTCAGTAAGAGTAGGCAATTTTTCCAATACAGCTTGTGGAGCATCTGCCACTATAGAGATAGAAAACAAAATTAAAAAACAAAAAAAAATAACTATTTTAAAATTAAAAGTAAAAAAATTATCAGTTGTATCATTATGACTACCTTTTCCTCTCGAGTACTAGCATAGATTGATGTAATTGAAATTCAGCAAATTGGAAAAGGTTAAAAATAAAGTCAATAGACTCAAATTGAATTAGAAGTAAAACAACAGTTTCAATGTAGCAAAAAATTATCAAGAAAATTAATGACAATCTAAAATAAGAAAATTTAACAAACATTTTTACATCAGTTTTCTTTAATTTGCTGATACTCTTAATTTTCCAACATTTTTATTCTGAGTAATTCATTTCTTACATAATGCTTCTAAAAATTTACGACATGAAACTGTTTACTAGCATAGCATCTGCCAGAGCTTAAAACAAGTTGATATAATTTTGAAAAAAGATCATCATAACACATGTCTGGGCGTAATTACAGGCATACATGTTTCTATCCATGAATTTCAGCAAATAAAATCAACAATTTTGAGATGTATTACAATACATGCCCGTACGCTAATTCATCATAAAATTTTTAAAATTACAAATGAACAATTATTGGAGTGATATATAGATTCTTTAACCTACAGCAACAAGGATTCAAAACTTATTGCAACGTATGTTGGTACATACCAATATGTTTTCATGTTAGTTTATCAAATACTGTTAAACCTATATTGTAAAATTTCTAACTTAATGCCTCTAACAACATGCCTGCATGCAGTAACTGTTCTTCAGCTTCTTCCTCTAAATCTGGTATTACCAAAATATTTTCATTGTCTTCATCCTGCTCCACAAAATTCAAGACTTTTTTAGGTTTGCTTTCTTGCACACTATCAATTTTTTGTGGGACAAAAAAGTTATGTGTCAATAAGTAATGATTATCAAGGTTTGAAATCTCAATTTCATTGAATTTCGTTTTGTAGCATTTAAAAAAAAATCATGATGCAAATGTGTCAAATGAGGCCAATTGATACTTCAAACGAAAAAATGTTCATTGTGAAAAATTCAACTGTAAATTCCATAAACTAATATTTTGTACTAATATACATTTATAAAGGTCACCACATGATGTAAAGCTTAGAATGACATCGACCAAAATGAGTAATCAAAAACTTCGAGTACCTTTTCACCAATCCTATTTGCTTTGAATCTGGATCTCTAAAACTCTTCTTCGAAGCACTTTCTATATTTATTTCGTCGGCTCCCCAACTGCAAAAGATACCGAAAAAATTAAATATGCTCCCAAATTTTCAATTTCACGGAAAGTTTCAAGTTTTATCAGCTAATGACGAATTTAAAATACAAATTATCGAGAAAAATGCTGTTTTGTGACTAGTTTTATATAATATGAGTTTAATTCTTTTTCTGGATTTCGATAGGCAAATTGAAATTCTCGCAATTTTATAATCGGAATACCCGTTTTCAATTTTACGAGGAGCAGAAATTTGCTCATGTAGCGGTTCCTTGGACTCTTCTCTATCATAATTAGAAGCTTTATGACGACGCCTAGCTCGTATATTCTCTAGTTTTGGGCTATCGACAAATACTGCTTTATGGGTTTTTTCGAAGCTGATAACCTGAAGCACAATAGAAAAGGTGATTAAATTTCCTTATCAATACAAAAATGCTTAAAGCTGCTAAAAAAATCAACAGCACTTGCTTCATTGTCTTCTTTTTCTTCGTTTCCGTGTCTAGATTCCATATTCTCTACTACCGTTTATAGAGATTTTATTTTGATAGGCAAACAGTTACGGATTCAAAGGTAAAAACTTGATTGACCTTTAATGGTTTAATAATTGTTGTCAAAGGAATCTGCTTCTTGGAACTTGTTCCAATATACCTTCTAAGTCTTAGATTAAATGTCGTCCTGACAAAAACTGATCTCGTCACAGTTTATATATAAATGAAAACGATATTTCTCCTCGTTAATGTACTTATCGCTCAACTCGATCTAACAACGTGCTTCAGAGAGAAAGATGAGCTGCTTACGGTGTGTTTTTCAAATTTTTTCAAAAGTATGTTAAAACAAGGTCAATATCTAGTATGACATCGAATCGATTATCGATGACTCTTAATAGATAAGAAAAAGGCAATTTGGAATCCAAGAAAATCAAGGACATGAAAAGAGCAATGAGACGCCATTGAAATTTCCAAGATTTGCAAATATACCTCGATATCGAAATTTAAGAACGCCTGGTTTTCATTATAACGATCAACATGAACATGAACAGGTTAGTGTGATGATTACTGCAAATCAATTTCGATATTTTGATATCAAAATAAAATAATCGATGGACATGTTTCGAGCGAAACTTCTATAAATACATAATAAAACGAGGATGATGAAATATTTTCAAAGTTCATAGCTATACGCCACACCGCTTTGATAGCATTAATTTCTCGAGAAGTACAGCTTAATATTTTCAAACTATAAATTCAGAACTTTGTAATCTGTTGAATATTTGCATTATAAAATTTGTTCCGAGCCGTAAAATCTTCAGCAGAAGAAACTGTTTTTGCTTATTTGGTACCAATTTTCAAAAATTGCAACATACCAGTGCATTTACATACTCCTTCTTCTTTTATCACACGAAAATGTCGTCAATAATTGAGCAAGAACTGGAGGTGGACAGTTCACAGCCACATGTATTATATAGTTTTTGAGATGTTAAATGATATTCTGCTGAACAGTGCATATCGTGCTGAACGCATGTTCAAGAATTGAATACAATAAATGAAGAAGTTAAAAAATATAATCCGAACAATTATTGCATAGGATGTTAAGATCAGTATGAATTTTGATTGGCGAACTATCGTTTTCGCCGCCTCTTTGAAAATATTTGGCTTCCCTGAAAATAAAAATTGTATGTACATAACTATGGATGATTTAAATCAGGTAGTATAACTAATTTACTATTTTGAAGATGTGCTACATTTCAAATTTATGTCATTTTCAAGTATTAAAGACATCTAGGGTGTTATTCATGGCTCTAGTACAAAAATGTATGTTGAAAAAATGAGTTTTTAAATATTACATGAATCACCATTGAAATAAGGCTTTGAAGAGCTACAGAAGAGTAAAAACATACTTTTTTCTGAAATTATATATAAAAGTGACCATTCGAATTTTCTACTAGCGATTTGCATTATTCATAAAATATTTTTTTGTGACTTATTCTATAGTAGCACCATATTTTAAGGTACCGTCAATGAGCTAATAAACAATGTCGATAAAGTTTCTTTCTGAAAATTGCAAAATCTGTGTTGAACCCTTCTCCTGACCTTTCATATAAATCATTGCTCGAATTTTTTGTAGGTTCTTCTAGTGAGAGAGTCAAAAAAAGACTTATTGAGAAAACTGTTTATTAATGTTGTCACCAGAGTCAATAGGAAAATTGCTTGTCGTCGAAAGAAATTAATTGTTGATGTTTTCAATCTAAAGGTATGTTCGGTGATTTGGAGGAAATTTTGAAAATGTGAATAGTGATCATATTCAAATTTTTATAATTTTTCAGCATGAAATTTTCGTTTCTAGAACAATTTGCTGACTTTTTTTAGAAACTTTTTAGTTTATTTTGAATTCAGAAAATTTTGTTGAATTTTTATTATTATTAAACCTAGAAAATCTCTGGTGTAACTTTTCATCTTACTTTGTCTTAAAATTTGTTGGCTTTATGCCTCTGATATTTACAAATGTTACACAGAGTAGTGTCAATTTTAAAATTTGAATAATTCTCACTATGGCAGCAATTGTTTAGGATTGTAGGGGTATGCGCGTATTCTTTAGACCCGTGGTTCTTTTTTCGAATTATGACATAAAATGCATGTTGATTTTCTTAGTCCTTTTAACTTTACTTTTGTTTGCCCTACAGAATTTTTGTTGGAAGGTAATTTTTAGAATAATTTTGGAAAGTTTAAGGATAATTTCAAAAATTTAAAATTTTTCAAATAATTTTACACTTTCACTTTATATAATATGAGAGCGGTAATAATATGGATCTCATTGAATTATGTGGATTTGTGTACTATCTAGTCTTCAACAAACTTACCAATATAGTAGGTAATTGACTAGCTATATTCAAGATATTTTCGACGTTACTGTGCATATAACAGTCACTTTGGATACAATAAATTCGGTTTTAACGGTTTTTTACTTACAACGAATAAATGAAAAGTCATAATGTGCCAAGTTCAGCTTCAGTTTTTGGTCAATAAAGAATTTTTGAACAAAAATTTTTCCAAAAAGTTTCTTACTAAAAATATCATCTTTAATCTTTTTGTGCTTGATCATTTTAGATGAAACATTTGCAAAAGATGCTTATAAATTTTTCAGTTGGACAATGCAACAAACCATCTTGTATGCAAGCATTACATACACTCTATGTTAAAAATATATATATGACGCTTGCATATAACAAATTGATTCGGTGGTCCTGACAGATTTGTTGAATCCAAAGTTAAATGTAAATACGATTGCTTCTCTGAAAATCGATGGTTCTCCAAATGATATATTCTAGTATTTTATAGCTTTACATTCCACCGACCTCCCTTTGCTGGTGCATATTGATGTCTCTAATCTAATACATTCGATTAAGTGATAGCCTTTGGTGTAATCAATGATATCAGTATATGAAAAATCGACTTTATGTCTATAAACAGAAAGGGATGAAGTAAATGCATTAAGAGTATTCAATTTTTTACCCAATGGCCTTATATTCGGGGGGAAGATCAGTGTATAAAAGTGTTATATCTGGAGAAAGAGCAGTAATATTCAATAGTACTATAGAGTAATTTTCTCCACGTCTTGTTCTCATTTTTTATTGATTATAAATCATATAATTTTTTGCAGGGAGGATACGTGAAGAAAAGTCAACATTCTCATGCGCATCAACATGTTAGACATAATAGAAACATTTTAGTTAACAATGATGAAAAGGTTACAGAGAGAGAAATCAGCAAGAAGCTTTTGCCATTATATATAATCTTTGTGTTGGATTCTGTTTGTAGCGGCATAGCCCTACCGGCTTTGCCTTTTTTTGTTATGGGGCTAGGAGCTAACGCATTACAGGTAATATATACATATATGTATACTATTTTCTATTGATACTGGATGGACATCAATATACAGTAAACCCTTCTAAGTTGGATACTATCTTTCTCCAGATAATTTAATATACTAGACATTGGGCAAAATATCGAGCAAGTTCTGCATTTGGTTTTTGTTACTTATGTATCTAGACACCTCCGTATGTTGGACATTTGAGTACCTGACAATACAGAGTCCTGCTTTGGGGGTTTCATTGTATAATAAATGAAGAAATATTTAAAACTGATGCACTCCGAATGACAGTGGAACCTCACAGAGCGAGATAATTATTTATTTATACTTGCACAAAATTAGAGAGTAGGGTCTTGAATAATATTTGTTAACGTGATGAGGAATATAACAGTGACACAGTAGTATACATTCTTTTGAGATAATATTTTATTAAAGTTTTTCGATGCGATTATGATATACTCTTCTGTGACCTTTCATAGATATTCTGAAGACTTATATTTTTCTATACTTTTTTGCAGCTTTCTGCTGTGATTTCATCCAATTATTTAGCTCAAACGTTTGGATGTACAGTGATGGGTGGAATTTCAGATCGATTTGGTCGGAGACCTGTCATTATGGGCTGTCTATGTGGCAGCATATTAAGCAATATTTTTATTTCCCAGTCTAAAAAACTTCAGTAAGTATATAATCTGAAGAGGAGGCTAAGTTATGTAAAAACACCCAAAATATAATTGATTTTGTACGAATCTGGGCGATTTTACTGGAACATCTAGTTGTGGAAACAGATTCAAAAGGCAATTCTTTTCATAAAACTGTTTAATTTTAGTGGGACCTTTGGTACTAAAAAAACAAAATTTTTCTGCGACCATACGGTTTTGGATAATAATTCAATATATATATATATATACATACAATATTTGGTTGACTTTTTAAGATGGAAAAGATACAAAATACAATTCTTTTTATATATACATAGGCACAATTTTTGTGTGACATTTGTCATACAAAAAATATTGCAAAATACGCATTTTTCTATATAAGTATATTCAAATTTATTTGACCTTTTGATATGGGAAAAATATAAAATACAGTTTTAATAATATTTTTGTTGAAAGTGAACCGACTATCAGTTACATTGATATTATTTTAAAGTAAAGTGATCCTTGCTGCGTGATGTGTGTTGCACAGTATCTTCCAACATGAACATTCTGCCTTTAGTTTATGTTACTTGTTGAAATTCATATTGCGATATCATCTTTTGCAAATATTTCATGCTTTTTCCTGAAATTAACTGCAATAAAGTCCTGTCATGTATTTTTCTTTTTTATTATGTTGCGATTTTATTTTATGTGCAAATTTCTGACACAATGAATTTGTATTTTACAAATTTTCACGTGTAACAATTCTTTGTTGATTCATATTGTATAGAGTGCATAATGACAAAACTAAGATATATTATAAATTTATTAACAAATTTGTTGCAACATACAGTTAACCTTGGATATAACAAATTCACTTTTAACGAATTTTCACTTATCATGAATAAATGAAAAGTCATATTGAGCAAATTTTAGCATCAATATTTCGGATGTAATGAAAAAATTCAGTGATTTGACGAATTCGTAATGTCTGAAGTTTATTACATACAACTGTTAATTTTTATTTATATTTTGGTTTTATTTTTCCCATGCGTTTCATAATGAAGTCATATTGCGTTTGCACGTATTGTGGGTGGAATCATGGGAGGAATGACTCCGGTAAGTACTCTTCGTCCCCAAATATGCCTTATATTTCAAATTTTAACAGTATAGAGATATGTATGTGTTGTATAGCGCAGATTGCTCAATCGTTTGTGGCTGACGTTGTGCCTGTTGATATGCGCCCTAAATTTATTGGTCGACTTCAAGCGTGTATAGGCGCTGGATTTGTAGTTGGTCCACTTGTTATGGTAGTGCTCAATAAAGTATTTAAGATGCCTACAAAGGTAAGAATTATTAAATTTCTTTACTATTTCTTCAAACATAGCAATAAGTTCTTATATTCGATTAGAACTCATGTTGTTTTATTCAAATAAATATTAAGTTTTGGTTCAGACCAAACGATAAGATCTCTTGTGATTGTTTCGCAATACAGACTTATCAAACCATACTAAAAATCCTTGCATGTTCTGACTGGTAGCATTTTAGTATTTCGGCTGGAATGGAATCATGGCCATGTATGAATTATTCAAATAGAAACATGGCGATATATAGGAAGTCTTGTCCTATCTATCCCAATGTTGTTCTATTCAAATTTATTATGTAAATTTTCAATATTTCCCAAAATTCTGAATTTCGATTACAGCAAGTTTTTATTTTCAAGAGGATATTGTGTTTTACAATATATTGCTTTTTATTGAAGCCAATAACTAGTATAGTACACAATCAAGTATACTAGTCATTACTGAATACGTAACTGTAGAGTATTGTTCTAGAATGTTGTTCAAGATTAAGTACAACTTTATACTACAACATCACTCAGCAGACTCTATTTTTGATGATAATTATTCTAATTACTACCTCAAATTGAAAGTATTTTTTGCAATGGCATTACATTTGACATTTTGTTGAAGCAATGGTTCTTTTTAATTTACTTTTCATGATTTACATTTATGCAAGCCTCATTATAATCGTTCTTTCACCTTTTTTCTGCAGAATTCTTTTATAATTGCAGCTCTGTTTCCATTGGTGGGTTTAATCGTAGCTATAGGACTTCTACATGAATCGAAACATTTAACTTCCACAAAGTTCACGCATGACATTCTGGATGAACTGACTCAAACACAGGCAAGTTTAATTGCTAAGTTTACCTGTTTCTGCATATTTCTTTGGTAATATTATATATAAAGATATTCAAATTTTTGTAGGGGTCATTTAAAGTCGATTTAAGCTAAATATTTAGAGACTGTAGGTACGGTTTCATGGTCCAGAGTACTAGGGTCATATGTAATAAAAGGGGAGTTATGTTCTTAGGACATATTACAAAAATTGTTAACAATGCATTTCGTTGGTCAAATTTTAGAACGATAATTTTGAATTGATTATATATTGCCATATTAAATATTGTGTACAAATAAAATACAGAAGTATTTGTGAAACTTGCTAAAATTTGCTGAAATTTTCCTGATAAACTCGATAGTAATGTATTTGTCAAAAAGTTTTTTTTTGTGAGGTTCATTGAAGAATATTAGCTATCTAGTTGAAGATGATCTTTTTATATTTACCCCAGTAACTGCAACAAAACTTTAGCACAGCCAATGAAACGGCCAATGTTCTTTTTTATCTACAAAAACCTTTCGTGCAATGATGTCTATCAAATTATTCAATATTGCCCTTTTCCACATAGGTTCACATCTTGACAATATAGTTAAAATTAAAGTGAATCACTTAAAAATGAAGTTTTTAACTTGGCTAAGTATATTTTTTCGAAATTTTTTTCAGGGTGATGCTGAGCTTTCTGGAATGTTTTCGAAGGATTATATGAGTAGCGGAAAATTGGAGCCAATTCGAAGAATAAAGACTCTTAACTCAATTAAAATCCAGAAAGGAAATATTCCTCCTGAGGTAAATTGATGGTTTCATTATTTCTGGTCTGTTAAAAATGCAGATAAAATCGAGTAATCATTGAAATCAAGTAGAATATATCCGTTTTAATATAAAGCAATGGTCTTAACCTTTGATTTCTTAAAATGAGGATAAAACCACTTAATTAATTTAAAATCCAGAAAGGAAAAAATTTCTTTTAAAATGTACCAATGGCTTTAATGTTTTATCTCTTGAAATGAAGATGAAACCACTTTATCCTGTTAAAATTCTGACGGAAATAGGAAAAATTCGTAGGTGCTATAGTAACACATATAATCGAATATAATCTTGATTGCACTTAATTATATAATATTTACAGTAATTTCCTATTCCGTTGATAATTTTATTGTATGATAAGAAGTAAACTCTGGATATAACAAATCTGTCAGCAGGACTAGCAAACTAATTCTTAATAGCCGAAAATCTGAACTTGGGCACAAGATGGCTTTAGAAACTGTTTGTTTTTATAAGTAAAAATTTGTTAAATACGAGTCAATTATTACGAAGCTCACTGTATAACATTTGGATATATTTTTTCACTTATATTTTTTAGGTTCTTTTGCTTGCCGTCAATGGTTTTCTGTTGGTTTATGCCTTTTCTATTGAGACCATATATGCAATATTTTTGAAGGACAATTTCGGCTATGGACATGCAGTGAGTATTTATTTTTGGTGCATGCATACGCAATCATACATATAGAAAATGCATACATTTACATGAAAATACAAATAGACATATAGTCACATATACAAATCAATTTCTCTCAGACTTTATCTACACTATTTGCTGCTAATGGAATTTTGGTGGGCCTTCTTCAACTTGTATTCATGCGGCATTTAGTCTCTTTTTTTGGTAAACACATGTTGCTGGTGGCTGGAAACTCTTTGCTAGCAGTTGGAATGTTGGGTCTTAGCCTTATGAGAAACCCAGTTTTACATTTTATGATGTTTTCTGTTCATATTATCGGATATTCAATGGCAGATACTGCGCTAGTGAGTTTAATAAGCAGGTTCGTAGTTACATACAGTTGATATGCTATAACTCGATGGTCTAGTAAATGATATATTCTATCATTTGATAGCTTTACACTCCACCGACCTCCCTCTGGTGGTGTATAGTGATGCCTCAAATGCGATATATTTGATCAACTGATAACCTTTAGTGTAATCAATGGTATCAGCATATGGAATATATCTTGTAAAGTAAACTTCGAGTATAACAAATTTGTCGGGACCACCATCGACTTAATTCGTTACATATTTGAAAATCTACACTGAACTTTACACAATTCATAACCTTTGCATTTATCGCAATTGAAGCATTGTCAAAGCGTATTTACTATATTTAAAATGCATATTTCATATGCATTTTGAATATGTGCAATGAAGCTGATTAATTTTCTTACATATAGGTATGCCGGTGGGAGCGCACAAGGCAGAAGTTTGGGTTTAAATCAATCGACTCAATCTATTGCTCGCGTCATAAGTCCACTTATTGCAGGATATCTATACACAAACAGGTAGATTTATACACACATACTGTTATGGTGATTTTTCCCCGAATATGACCCCTACATACTGGTCTTCCCCCCAAAATAACCTTCTATGTATATCGTTATTTCCCTGAATTAAACTTCTGCATCCATTGATTTCCCCCAAGTAAAACCTTATGTATACTGAGCTTCTTCCGAGTAAACCCATTCATGTTTCTCCTTCGAATATTACTCCTAATTATGCGAGTCTTCCTCCAAATATAAGCTCATGGGGTTAAAATTGACTAGTCTTGATGCATTTACTTCATCACTTTTTACGTTTATAGACGTGCAGATGATTTTTCATATGCTGATACCATTGATTACACTAAAGTCTATCAGTTGATCGAATATATCTCATTTGAGGTATCACTATACACCACCAGAGGGAGGTCGGTGGAGTGTAAAGCTATCAAATGATAGAATACATCATTTACTAGATCATCGAGTTATAGCATATCAAGTTAAAAATTGAATTGTCCAAAAAAGATTGGTACTAATATTTTAAAAACAAAACACTAAGGCCTACCTTTAAATACTGTTAGACTTGAGCCACAACAACTTACGTTGTTCAAGCGAATGTAGGCTCTAAAAGCCAGTCGTGTTAAAGTTTCTTGTGCACGAATCTCAATGTTAGGACACACAGAGCAGAGAAAGTTAGAATGAGCAAGACTGAAATTAATTTTTAGCCATGTATAATAGAACTTCAACTTGGTATTGTTTCAGAATAATATTTCAAAATTGTTTTCTATGGCTGAGATTCAATAAAGTCTGCTACACTAGAACTATGTGTAGTAGACTAGTCAATATCGATATAAACTAGCATATAAATGGTTAGAGCTATCATTGACAAGTCGGTCAGTCGCTTACTTTTTATTGCTACGTGATAATAAAAAATAAAATATTATTCATTTTTCACTTTAATATGCACAGGTAAAAGTGTAGTTTATGATGATAAAGTATAGAAGGATTTTGCGAATGTAAATACATCACTAAGAATAAACCCTTTAATGACTTTTCAGCTCATAATGAGTTCATTTATGGTGGAAGGCCATACATAAGAATAATTTATGAAAGGTTTATCATCACAAAGTACACTAGTACTTACGCATATATATATATATAAATGCACATGAATTTTTTTAAGTTTTAAATTTTGTATCACCTGAGAAACAGTCAAATTCAGGTGAATAGTCAGTTGGTTGGGTCTTTTATATGTTACTAATCATGCAGACGTATTTCTTAATTTTTGCAGTGAAATGCTGGCTAAGGGACTTCCTCCTGGTTCATTGCCATATATTGCGGGTAGTATCATGCCACTAATAGCTATAACAACTCCAGTAGTTTTGTATCTTAGAAGTGTTGAGAAGAAAAAAGCAAAAAGCTCGATAGATACAAATGGCGACTCTTCATCATCGGAAAATAATTGAAATATCTTTTGAAAATTTTTTTTCAATACTTCAAATTTCCAAATGTATTTTTGGAGTTTGAAATTCAAGAACTGACACACATGGTGACTTTTCATCGTCAGAAAAATAAAATTTAATGAACACAATAGACACACGTTTTGCTCTTAATCGTCAAAAATATTTTATTTAATATGGTAAATTAATCAATTTTTGGAAGAGTTTTTATATTTAATTTTGATGAATGCATTCTATATAAGTACATAAATGAAATTGGAAATATAATAGAAACACAGAATTTCTTTATCACCAGGAAAATCGAATTCCAAATGCTGAAAGAAGCGATTTTTAGTGTTTACAATTTTTGTCTCAAAAATTTCAAAACAATTTAATCTTCATTTTAAAGCTATTTATCATCAGAATAATGGTAATATTAACAATGTAAAAGACTGATGGTTTTTTAATTGATATGATATAAATTGTACCTTTTCATCATTGGGATATAAATTCAAAATACGAAAGGCAACTTTTCAAGATAAATTGGTTTACTCAAAGAGAAAGCAGTAGATTTCATCATTGCTGTCGATAAGATTCGATAAAATAATTAACTTTTAACTTAAGTAAAGTTCATCTTGCGAAAGATATTACGAAAACAAAAAAAATATCCATGGGTCCCACAATTTTAAACCAAATTCCATGTTACATAGAGAATAACATGCAATTTTAATGTGAGCTTTCAATCATCACCAGATTTCTGCCATCAAACTAGAAAAACTGTCAAAAGATCTTAAGACTCTACAAAGTATGTGCGTAAAATATGGTGGTTATACATTTTATGATGGCTTAACAATCTTGATATTTGCACTGAAAAAACACATTTTGCGATGAGAAAATTGACAGTATTTACTTTTGGAAATGTGCTATTGAATCATTAGGAATATCCTTTAGAGATTACTCTACAAACTTGAAATATCTTGTTTCAACTTGTTCAAAAGTATCAAAAAATTATAAAATGATATTTCTGAATTATTCTGCACATACATTGTAGTTGCAAGCTTTCTATTGAGTTTAGCTCTTTTTACTTTAATTAATGGATTATGCTTTGATATATAAAAGGAATGTTAGGTACCTAACCTAAAATACTATGAATATACCATAAACCAATTTTAGTTTTCAATGTTTCACTAAAAACAGCAACTTCCTCAATGCAAACAAGTCAATAACATTTAAAAGTTCAGAAATAATGATTCTCATGTACATGTATTTATGAACTTAAAAGCCCGATTTTGCAGCATTTCAGTAATGTTTTTATTCTGCAGAAATACTAAAAGTTATAAATGTTTTAAAAATTTCAAAATTAACACTTTTGAGCAAAGATAGAAAAAATGTTAGAAACATGAAACACAAGAAAGCATAAGAAACTGTGACACAAGTGTGTATGTTTATCATGCACTAATTGTGTTGATAGAAGTGAGCTAACTCTATCAACACAACAAAATATATAACCCTACTAGAATCTGTGCAGCCAATTTACTTTAAACGTCATAAATGAAAACTGACCGCAGCTATAAAAATAGAATTAATCTCTAAGGGAGTTAATTCCTAAAAAAATGTTTCTAGCTTGTTTTCTTCTGATCTGGAATTCTTTCTTTCTATATGTACAATGCACTCAACAAAATTTTTTTGACTTCTCAGGAAAGATATGCAAAAGCTTAGATTGAATTGCATGGTAGTTTCAGCTTTTGTTTTTCTATTTTTCTTCTTTCAAGTATGGTTCTAGCTGCCAGTAGCTATCTTTTTTATGTGAGCAATATTTTAGCTGCTGAGTCAGAAAATGTGCTCCATTTGGTTTTTGAAGAACCTTGTTCTAAATGATCAGCTCTAATTTATGTTGAAACGTGACAAGAGGTTTTTAATATTTCTGTAAGTCTGACTTGGTTGGTCAATTTTATATGAATATGCAACAAGAGGATACGTATGAAGAGGAAATGCATGAAAAGATTGGATCGTGGCTCAAGGCTAATATAAAAACAAATAAGCTTAAAATAGAAGTTTCATGTAATATTTTTGCCAACTTCATTTGATATATATATATGCTCTTTCCAGAATTTGGTCCCAAACGAAAGATCACTTTTATAGAAATGCACATGAAAAATTATTGTTTTCAACCACAAAAAATTTAGCCTTACCTTTCGTTTGCGACCGAATCCTGTGGGCAAGCTGGAAAAGCGTAACTTGAAGTTGATTCATATCCGTATTTATTATTACAGTTTGTGAAACGGATAAGCAGGTAAATATTGATTAAGTTGATTTTGTCCGCAAATTTTACAAAAGTACTCATTAAAAACTCCCGCAGAAAGGAGTCATCTTGCAATGATCAAAGGCTTATTAGTATTGATCCTAGGTTATTTGACTGTGCCAAGTATTTCTTTCATAGTAGCTCGAAGCTTCAGAAGCGGAGGTGCTTTACTGAAATCGAAGAGTCTTCAGTACAATTTATCCAGCTTCAAAACTTCAAGCGTGATGCATAAAATTGGAGTTGATTCTTCTAAAATGAAAGCTACAAAAGCTTACAGAGTTGCAATGGGATTGTCGAATTCTGAACCTTTAAATATTGGAAAGTATTTGAAATAATTTTATCACCGGATGTTGCATCAAAACATGATTCACTATAGGTTTTGAAAGTGCAAAATTTGTGCTTGCCAATTATTCTCTCACTTTCTAATTTTCTTGATGTATTCAATTATTTATAAAATTGACTTCAACCATCGTTTGATTGTGGGTTTTTCATTCTCGGCTCAACGGTGCCATTAAAATGATGTACTGTAAATTTCCAGGTTTATTCGGTGGAGGAACAGTTGGAGGTGGAGTTTATGATATCTGTGAAAACTTGAATAAAGATTTTCTCAATGGAATTGGTGCTGATGTAAAAATTTCGAAACTTTGTGTGCGCGATACCAGCAAAGTGAGTAGATTTCATTCATCGCTTAAAAAGAGATATTTTTTTTAAATAGGCTATTTTCTGTACTTCATAGAATGATAGCACGCAATCTATTATTTATTTCCGAAATACTTATATTATTGCTTACATCTCATGGAAATAATCTTTTTATTTCTCATCTAGAAGAGGCCCATTTTATAATTCAGGTCATTTTGACTCTATCTTGATATGTGCGCATAAAGCATTTATTAGAGTCGTTAATCTTTTCCAGTCTAAATATTTCCACAATTGATATTTTATGCAGGCTAGAGATTTTACTGTTCTAGAACATACAACTGTGGTGACCGACTATGAGGAAATACTCGCGGTAAGTACTTATCAGTTATTTCTATGCTTATTACATTTTTTTATTATTCAAAGTAACTGCTGATTTGGCTGAAAAGTTTGAATATTTAGTTAATTATTATTTGCTCCATGTGATTTGAGTGATTTTTAAATTACTAATTTTTGTTTGATGATAAAAATTTATTGTCTGGTATTTTCTTTTAAGTTGTATGACTGGTGAAAGTATAGAATGGGCGCACTAAATTATCTTAAAACTTTAGAGATTATTCGGAAATTAGACCTTTCGACAGAAATAACAGTGATCTATTTTCTTAGGGCAGAAAAGCCCTATTATTCCTTATAAAATTTATTGGTGTTTTTTGTTCAATATTATAATGATGTTTGCAAGTAAAACTATTTTTATTAAAGAATAAGGAAATTATAAAGTAATAATGTATTTTACTTCTGGCTTAAAAGTTATTTATTTATTGCAATTTTAACATTAACTTTGAAATTTACCTACATTGAGGATATAGCAGTTCTCGGTATTTGGAAAAAAAAGCTCAAATGAAAGAGAAGAAGATTCAGTTGACAACCAATTAATCTTAAAAATGAATGTGGCGAGTCATCAAATTCAAATATTTTATTTCTTGTCAGCTAACAGTTCGGCTTCTACAGTTCAAAAATCAATTTATTCATAAATTATATATAAAGCCTAGCTAGTGAATGTACAACAAATGATTGCATTGATATTAATGAAATCTGAAAGGAAAAAGGAACGTAATACTCAAATACTATTGGGTGATATCATTTAATTTTAACCAATCAAAGAACTCTATCTAATTTTTTTAAATAGTTGAAAAAAATTATTCAGAAACTGAGATGAAGTATTCCTTTCAAGTGAAAAGATGGCATCACCAAACCAATTGGCTGTATTTCTTAAGGGATGTTCTCAATAACATGGGATTAACATAGTTGAGTTCTACTGTAATCCTACATGTAGCAGTAGGTCTTTACATAGCAGAAGTTCCATCCGATGTAATTATTTTCAATTTTTTTATATTAGGATAGCAGCATTAACTGCATAGTAGAGCTTATTGGTGGAGTCACTGATGCAAAGCACATTGTATATGAAGCAATAAAAAGAGGAAAACACGTAATAACAGCTAATAAAGCTCTTCTTGCACAATTTCTCCCCGAAATTCAAGAGCTACTTGGTCAGGTAAAAATTATGTACTTAAGAAAAAAATTTCAATGCAATTTATGAAAAATGTCAAGTGGTTCGTGGAAAATCTTAATAATATAGTAATGAAAAATTCAAAGAGGCTTGCATAGCAACAGTAGTAGTGAAAAACTAGTAAAAATCTCTATAAAACACAAATGAGGGACTCATAAAAAGTATTTGTAGTATATTAGTGAAATTTTGGTAAATTTCATTAACATGTAAGCTAGCCAGTCAGCCTTCACTTTTCACTTTGTTCATATTTCTTTGCAGCTGCTCCCTTGCTGCACTGTAGTTGTTTGCATTCGTCTTATACTGACAATGGTTGTATAAAAGTATATGTTGCTTCTAAATATAAGTGTCATTGGTAGTAGAATAAAGAAGTTTATATAATTGCTGTCTCAGCGAATTTTCAAAATTTGACTTATATTGCAGAGTGTTGATGCCAGTGAACAATAATGTCATACTTGTAAGATTTGCTATGATAGGTAACAAATTCATTTTATGGTGCCTCTTGGTTTTCGCTCGCATTTTTGAAATTGTTCTAGAAGTTTAAATGTAAACTAAATTTGATCCATGGTATAATCTTTACTGAGTCAGTAGTTTGTCATCAACAATATTGTCTCCTCTTTCATCAGCTTTCGCTTTTCAGTAAGTCATGTGCTTGCAAGTGAAATTTTGTTTGCATGTCATGTAAAATTTTGTGGAAAGAATTTTGTTTCTTGACTTATTAAAATAGGCTTTTATTATTAAACAATTCATATGTGAAAAAAAATTTGGGTTAAGATTTCTTTTGAATTAACAAAGTGTGTACATGCCACTGTTGGCTCAAGAAAATCTAGTCTGTAATGGATTTTATAGAGATTTGTAGCTGCTGCATTAGTGGATAAATCTATCAATGTAATACTGAACATAACTTAGATGGATATTCATACTTATTGGGACGAGTCACCAAATTCAAATAGATTATTTCTTATCAGTTCACAGGTTAATAAACAGCTCAACTTGAACAGTTTAATATTCATAGTTTACATAATATTTATAAATAGTAAACTTTGGATATAAAAAATTTACTCTTGAGAATTTTCACAAATAACGAATTATAAAAAAGTTATATTATGTCAAATTCAGCTTTAAATTTATAAAACGAACTGATTCAGTCGTTCCGACAGATTCATTATATCCGAAGTGTATTGTATATGATAAACAGCGAATATCTTGTAGTAATATATCATTAAGCATTCATTTTCTTAAAGCATCCAGAAGTGCAGTTTGCATTTGAAGCAGCTGTTTGTGGGGGTATTCCAATTATAAATGCACTTCAGAATGATTATTATGGTGATAAAATTTTCAAAATTTGCGGGATCATGAACGGGACAACTAACTTTATGCTCAGCAAAATGGAAGGTGAAGGGGCTGATTATCAAGCAGTACTAAAAGAAGCTCAGGTATTTTTTAATTATTATTTCATGTTTCTCTCTTGCTTTGTGCAGATTTCCTTGTGGCATCATGTCTATGCATAATGAATAATTTTTGAAACTGTGATTGCTTCGCAATTTGGCTAAACATGTCAATTTTTTTTCTTCGGCACTCCATGCAATAGGTGTGGGGGTGACGAATTTTCTTAATTGGTATGAAAATTAATTTAATAAATCATGTTTGCTAGTAATGTCGGTTTTTAAACCATTTGATTTAAAAAGTCATCTATTGAAAAACCAACCATACATGGCATTAATACAAACCTTAATATTTTTCTGTGTATGTACAAAGGACTTGGGATATGCTGAGGCTGATCCCACTGCCGATGTAGAGGGTTTCGATGTACAAGCAAAAATTGCATTACTTACAAAGGTATTAGCCTATTGAAACTCGTAAATATATTTATAGAGTTGATGCACCATAAAGTGATAATAATAACTATAATCAGTCTAACAGTTTAAAATACTAGAATATTGCTTAAATTGAAACATAATTTTTCTTTGATCTTTATATTACTCAATTTTTTTATTTATACTGTCTCTCTGTCATCAATAGTTGTAACACTATAATTTCTAGAACTATGTTCAACTTGATGCAGTTCAAAGTTAGCTCTAGCCATTTGTTATATGCTTACATATTTGTTCATATTAATGCTGTCCAATCTACTATACATTTATTGCATAGTAGCCTTTATTGAAGCACAGCCATGGAATCTGTTCTTATAACATTGTTCTGAAGTAATATTTAGTTCAATTTTGTTTCTTCACAAGTAGTATTACTCTTTCTATTTCTTACACGTATGTTTCTTTTATACCTTGATATTCTTCTATGAGAAATTTAAATATAATGCAGTTATTACCTTTCACAATTTTTTACGTATATGCAGAAATTATTCCAATTGTATTGCCTAATTTTGAAAATATTCTTTTGTAGTTGGCCTTTGGAGCAACTGTGACTGTTGACTCTGTGCCTTGCCAAGGAATTTCACAACTCACTAGCACAGATTTCGAATTTGCAAGGATGATGAAGAGTACGATTAAGCTTTTAGGCACAGCTCAGCTTAGCACAGATGGACAGAAGTTGTCAGTGTTTGTATCTCCAGTAGTAGTCCCCTTATCAAGGTAAATATATATGCAAACTATAAGTTTTAAGAGTTTTTTTTGTTTATCATTGTTAAGACGATGAGATGTTTCATCCAGACTCAATGCAAATAAATACAATTATTTTGTTTAAAGAATTTTTGCTTACAACGAATAAACATAATGTCATATTGTGTCGAATTCCAGTAAAAAACAATGGCATTACATAAATTAATCCTCTGTAATCAGATTTTCGTATATATTGAATTTTGGATGTCGTCAAAACTATGAATATAACAAATTTTCACTTATTAAGAATAAACGAAAAAGTCGCATCGCGCCAAGTTTAGCTTCAGATATTCAGATTTCACAAATTTTGACCGTAACGAATCGAAAGATTCGTTATATATCTGACCTTTGCTGCAGATACGAGATGTGCACAGATTTATATAACTCGGGTTTTCTACTTTGTATTTTTTTATCTTGTACAGAAGGAATTGTGTTATATTTATTAGATTAAAGGAAAGAGTATTGTGCAAACATAATAGAGGATTTTTTGGTTGATAGCGTATTAAAAAAATTGCGTGTACATTGATATACCATTTTTATAGTGTCGAGTCATAAAGTCATGAAATTCAAGCAGTTTATTTCTTGTCCGCTGACAGTTTAATATAAGTCGACCAATCCATGTTAGCTGTTCAAATTAAGTCCCCTCCTATTTTTCCAGTGAAGCAAGTATTCTACAGAATAACATCCCCCTACAAATATACTTCAATTTATAATTTTGCCATTTCCAGCCTATACTATCTCCTACAAAATATCGATATATATATATATATGCGTGTACAACATTGCAGATGAAACAATGTTTATTTTGAGATTTTTGAGCGCTTAAAATGAACCTTTGAACTTGTACGACATTCTTTTGAGTATAACACTCAGGGGTTGTATTCGAATAACACTCAAGTAGGCGCTGTTTGAATTTTGCCCTTTGACGGTTAAAATTTACTTTATGATATAGTTCCTTTTTATTGAGGGACAGGGGTTGCATATGGAAATCTCAGTCAGCATCTAAGAGCTTTTAAGTTCAGGGCCACTCAAACATATCTCCTAGGGATTAGGTTTAATATTTTGGAGTAAAGTAAATTTCGGATATAACGAATTGGCTTTTAGCAAATTTTCACTTTACCAATTAAATAAAAAAGTCCAGATTAGTTCTAGTTAGCTCCAGTTTTTTGGATGTGATGAGTTTCCCACAAACATGTTTTTAGCTAATTATTGTATTTATCTTTTTATAGAATTAAATGTTTTTCTATTAAAAATGAATTGGTCAGAATATTTTCAAAATTTTAGCATTTTTTGTGGTTAGTCCTATTGCTGGAGCAAGGGGTGCTGGAAATATTGTGCTGATACAATCTAGAAATTTAGCTACGACTAGCTTTTCAGGACCAGGAGCAGGTCGATTTCCTACAGCAAATAGTGTTGTTAGTGATATTGTCCGCATTGCCAAGGGAATGGCTACCCCACCTTTTCCGTATGATAGGGAGTGGGAATTTGAAACTGATTTTACGGGTTCTTTCTATACGCGCATTACATGCAAGGTAAAATATTTTTATTTTATGTTTAAGCCTTATCCTTCCACCAATAATGTACCGCCTCAAGCAGATATGCGTTTGCAGCTAACTTCGAATATATTGAGATATAGCTAGCCATGCCGTGTTATATTTATTTAGATTGATGCTGAACATTGTAATATACATTCCCTTATATTGGCCTATATTTGAATGAACAGTTATAAAATAATTTCCTAGAATAATTTTTATAAATGTGCTTTTATCAAGGCTACTATACTGTACATTTATAGTCAGCTGGTCAGTGTCAATATGAATTATAATGCGATCATATTATAAATGAATTGTGCTATCATTAATAGACTACTGCATTCTTTTCTTGGATGTAACACAATGAGTTAATTTGGAATTTTTTTATTCTTTCTTTGAAATATTGGAGATGGTGTGATTTTTACTTTTTCTTTTGGGCCAAACCTCTCGAAATGTATAATAGGCATGAATTTAACTTTCCGAAAAATACAGTTATATGTCATATGTAGTCAATTCATCTTTATTTCTCACAGGGTTTATCTTTCTAAATGCATTTCCTTGCATTTGATGGGCATGAACGATTAATTTACTTTTCAAATCTGGAAGTGTGAAATGTTTTTGAACTGCTCATCTTAAAATCTTATCCTGAATATAAAGCTATGGGTTAATTTGAATATTCTTTTTCATTTTTATCTTCAATATCGGGGGCTAGTGTGATTTTGTATGTAAGTATTTAGGAAAAATAAATGAAATGTTAATCTTACCATCTTCCCTCAAATATAACTAAGAATTAGTTTTGAACATTCTTATAATTTTTTTAAATCTAGAAGGCTGTGAAGTGATTTTATACTTTCTTATATACGATGAGTGTGAAATGAATCAGTTAGTCGTTAATATTAAGCTATATAGTAAATTCAATTTATGCATCCAGAACTTTGTGGGTTGAATATTTATTTCTATTGATTCTAAAACTGAATTTTTTGTGCTCGCTGTTTATTAATGATTGTCTTTTTGTTACATAGGATGCATTGGGAATTATCAAGAGAGTCGGTGAGCTGGCGGAAGAAAATGGGGTGTCTATCCATGCTATTTTACAGGTCAATATATATATATACATATTTACATATGCGCTGGAATCTAATAATATTGATTATTTTTTTAACGTCGGGTAATTTCCAAAATCCATACATGAAGAATCTGAAAGTCTTTTTTGTGAAAAGTTTATTTTTCAAATCGACCAAGAATGATAGTGACTCCGTCGTCGTTCAAGTCGTTTGCCACAATCTACCAAGAATTTTGATTTTTTTCTCTTATTTTTCAGAAAGTTAAATTTTTCATTAATATAACTATATCAATTTTTTTCATATTTTAGAATCCTATCGAAGACCGCAATAATGTAGACTTTGTTGTTACTACGGAGCCGTGCAAGCTATCCCAGGTATGTCTGTATGTAAGCATTTAATATTTGTATTTCTATGCTGCCTAGTTTGCTCACGAAATGCTGCAACTATTTAGGTTTGTTCATCTAATGAAAATACAAACAGTTTTAAAAATTAGTCGAATCGAATAGAATTATTGCGATAGTTGATGTTTATCGGTTGAAAATTAATTAATAGCCATTATCTGTTCAGTGATGTATTTTTTTTAACAAAAAACACTTTATTTTGAATTTATGTCACTAGTCTTTGATAATTGTATACTTAAATTTGCAAGAGCATTTTGATTGGCTTAAATGTAATGACATCACAGAACAAATGCCGAATCAGTGATCGCTTTTTGAATGATTTTAGGGCAGAATATTGTTGAGAAATTTATTCAAATAGTCATCCCTCAATTTTTTGTTTTAGTTTTCAATTCTTCTATTTTTGTAAATAAATATGAGCTTTTGTGAATTGTTAAATTTTGAATTACATTGTAAAGTTATAGTTTTAGCTGATTTTTTGTTTGACTATGAATTTCCTGCATTTTTTAACTTGAACAATGGATGAACGATTTGCTATCCATTAACTGAACTAAAATATATAAATGTTCGAAATCTATCATTGATCAACTTAAAAAAAATGAAAAAATTACCCCAAAAGCATAAAATTTCTTCAAGCAGTGGTCATATAATTTTTTCAAAATAATCATCTGGATGCCAAAATATAGTTGATAACATCTGAAGCAAAATTAAGTCCCAATTTTAATGAAAATGGTAGGACAAAACGCATGCTTGATTACTTTTCAGCTCACAATGAGTTCTTTTTTGTTGAGAAGGTCACATTTCAGAATAATTTATGAAGATTTAGTAGAATTTAGTAATTTTTGTTTTCTTAAATTGTTCATACAGTAATCCATTTGATTTTGATGTCAGTTTATTTATCGATGAACTGACTTCAATTTGAGCACATTATTCTGTATATCATTAGATGCGTTGGTTCTGAGCTTGAAGGCTCACAAATAAATGTTCCACCTCATACAGATATATATATATATAGTGCCTATACCAATATTGGCGTAATCTTTTTCTATAAATATAGAATGCTCTTTATTATTTTTTGGAAGGTGGAGAATTTCTGTAGCAAAATAAGCAATGAGAAATGGGCAAAAAACAAGCCATTATGTATGAGTCTCTTTTAAAGTCATTCGCATCACAAAATAACGTATTTGAATTTTGGCATCTACGAGTGAACAATTTTTTGGCTGATTGCTTAATATGACAGAAATCTGGCATTATTGTAGTAACCGATAATTTTCCACAAAGTTGTTTTGCTATGCAGTAATCTTCGAATATAACGAAATCTGTTGCAACCACCAAATTTATTCATTATAGCCGAAAATCTGAACCAGATTTTGGCACAATTTGATTTTTTTTGTTCATTGTAATTTAATGTTCTTTTTAAAAAAATAGTAATTTTTGGATATAACGAATTTTTTTGATATTTAATGTTAAAATTTTAATAAATTTTATTTTAATTATTACAAGGGTATGTTCGATAAT
Source organism: Vaucheria bursata (assembly GCA_032358265.1). Classification (NCBI taxonomy): domain Eukaryota; class Xanthophyceae; order Vaucheriales; family Vaucheriaceae; genus Vaucheria; species Vaucheria bursata. Next base: position 38,595 of record JAULBW010020092.1, on the reverse strand, counting down.
GACTCGTAAGGGTAAAAGTGAATAATATGTCACATGAACGAAAAGTTGAAATGCCTTTTCAAATTTTTCTTTGAGGAATGAAATTTTTATTCTGAGCAATGAAATTTTTCTTATTGATGTTTCACTTGGCCAGCATTATAGGCCTGTGAAAATGAATCAATTTCGAGATTTAATACTCAGTTATCTAGAGTAACCATCATGTAACTTTGTGCATTAAAAAGATCAAAACTTTTTCATTCTTCTCCTCTGAAGCTATTTCAAATGCAGTTTCTGTAACTATTCTGAATCAAATTGTGCCTTCTGTTAGCTACAAACAAATGGTTTTCGTGTGACTAAGGCTATCATACTTGATTCACAGTTAAATCTTTGAGCTGAGATTGTCTTCCAAATGAGCTATTGGTTCCTTTTGTTTAACGTGCTAAAGAGATAGCATTTTACGATAAGGGCAATGTGCTCTTTGGACAGAATTCACTTCATTTAAAATTGCTCTGTTTCTGCCCAAATTAATTCAAATAAAACTGAAGCTGCAGTTAAACCAATATGCAGGTTGACCGTCATTTGAATAATGACAGCCGTTTGACCCATTCTTTTTCTGCTCCTGTAATTTGCTTTTTATAGAACACTGAAGTGCCACTAATCATCTTTTCCAGCTGTCCATATCCTTCATGAATATAAACTGTAACTAGCAAGCATTCTGTCTAATGAATATTGAGCTAAGACTTAAACACAGCATTCATAAGTTCAGTGCCAGTATCCATGACTATAACTTTACCATAAATCCCAAGGTGTACAAGTATCTCCCACAATACCACTGCAACTTCCTTTATTTTTGCAGAAAAAAATACAAAAAAAGTGTAGCTGATATGTACATACTAAAATTCAAAATGCAGTGTTTTCCCAACTCTGCAGAAACTAGAGAGTTTGTAAAATCTGCCTGAATGGCATTGATGCATCAACTGATTGCCCTTTGCAACAACTCCTCTAAGTACTAAATTGAATATACATTACACACCTTCTATCTCAAACACATTCCTGCATCGATTGCTGGTAGCATTTTGAAGACTAGTGGTACTGCTCTTCAAAGTGTCTAATGCAACAATGCTACGGTTCCTTAAAACATCTTTGCATACAAATGTATTACCTATATTCTTATTACTTTGTTGTTCTCTGTAATCTACAAAATCAGTAATGTTTTGTTGATTTTTTTATCAGCATGCTTTTTTGAGTAAATATACTTTGTGATTGCTAGTATATATTTATGTTTGCTTGCTGTAGTGGACAATATTCATAATGAGATGTGGGCAAATGTATTACTGCTATATGAATTTCCTGCATTTTATCATCACTTCAAACTTTAATTCCCTTCATGAAGGTTTTCATAACCGTTGATCATCGAGCAATAGATATTATATATAAATATAGAATGGAACAGTTTCAAAAGGTAAATATATCAAGTCATTGATTCTTATTTGTGTTGTGCTCTGTTCTGTTAAAGATTTGAAAATTCTACAAAAATTGGTACTGAAAAAATTTATTCAACCATTTTAAATTATCGTTTCTCTTGCAGATCAGATCAGATCAGACCAACACGATCTGTCTAAAATAATGAGTCAAACCTGAACTAGCTATCCATATAAAAATGCACAGATCAGATCAAGTTTTACCAATAAATGAATTTTTATCTGATTTTTGCACAGATCATCAAATGATTTGTACAGCCTTCTGTTAACATATCTACAAATTTTTTTAGAGGAAGCACAAAAATTCAATATATAAAACACGAAAAATCTTTCATATTAACGCAGCATCATCAATATGAGCATAATCTTCGTCATCAAGGGCAAATTCGAACATTCTCGAAAGATCTCCTTCAAAATGAGATCTTCCTAAACTTACTCCAATTACTGCACAATCAACATCAGACTGATCTAGTGCCCATCGAATTACAACATTGGAAACCTAGAAGAACCAAATAATATATAAGCATCACTAATTTGCCAAAACAAGTAGCAGTTAAATTGATAACAGTCGTATTTTTTATTTGTTTTGAAGAAGAAATCAGTACAAATTTATTTGTTTTCAGTTGAACTTATTCATTCTGTTATAGAGCAACAATACGTAATATGCTGGAAGTGCATAAATGTATATGTACATTCATATAACAAAAAGAATAACAATATTTTAAGAGAAAAGGTAAAAAAAGCAAACTCTGAAGGGTAACTTAGACTAGTTAAGTATCATTTTAACATCTACAGCCTTCAACAAAATTTAAAACTCAGAGTACAGTATTTGATTAGTACATTTTTTAAGGATTTATTTGACAAATAAAGGTTTAAATTTTCAAAATGTGATCTAGCAAATAAATACAAAAACCAGCTGTTATACACGATAAAATATCAAAGGTTATAAATGTAATTTTCATTTATGGACATTCAAATATAGCGCCTATAGGTTATACTTGAATAAGATTATAATTGAACATGTCAAGGTGTCTAAACAGCATCCTAACCTATGGAATATACGTGTTTCCCCAAAACGCACGATAAATATTATTCTGTAAATTAATTGTTTTTTTATCGCTAAAAAGTGACAAAAAGAGGAGTTTCTAGGCTAGGTAAGCCACATGTTGTTAGGTTCAATCAGCATAAATTAATTTCTAAAAATGGTAAAATTAAGAAGTAACCAACGTCTACTTGTCGTATTTGGGGGAATATGGAAAGTAAGCAAATTCTTACGACTTACCGTTGTAGAATGCTTTGATGCAATATCTTTCAAATGCACTAGTAACTTTCGATGAGCTTTCTGATAATTACCAGCTTTTTTAAGACCCCATACTTTTAATAAGGGGTAATGTCTTTGTTCCGAATATGTAAGAGAATTTGGCATCTTATCAAGCCACCGATCACTTAATAAACCTCCGAGTAACGTTCCATTACACAAAATAGATGTATTTTTTTCTTTGCAGAACGAAGCTGTACTTTCAAATTTTCTTTGCAACATATTGAATCGCACTTGATTGCTATCTACCTGTGGGTTTCAGATATCGAAAATAAGTTTTTTTATTAAGAATAAAGTGATGTTTTCAAAAATATTGATCCAAGATAGTTGAAGTAATGACTATATCTTATTCTCCCTCCATCATATCATGGTGATATACAGTTGATATTCCAAAAGCAAATTTTTTTGATTACACCAAAAACTATCAGTTAATCGAATGTATTGAATTAAAGTTATCAATATACACTGGCAGAGGGAAATCGGTGGAGTGTAAAGCTATCAAATAATAAAATACATCATTCAATAGACCATCGATTCATTATATTTGAACTGGACTTTTGAAGTTGCAATTACCGAATTGTATTTTATTCTAATACTATATTTCCATATATACATATATAATTTAAAAACAATCACTATAATTTTTTGTACTACCTAATACTCAAATTCGATAGAAATCGCGGAAATGTAAGAAATTTTGAATGTTCAAAATCAGCTTAAGTGGTTCAGAAAATGTGCAACAATATAGAAACAGCAGCAAACTTTGGATGTAACAGATTGCTTTTAATATTTATAAACTCATTTTGAAATAGTGAAAAGAGTCATATCGTGCCAAGTTAAAATTTAGATTTTCAGTTACAACAAATTTTTTTGTGGCCAACAGATAAATTCTAGCCGAGTTTACAATTATTTCAAATATAACAAACCTTGAAATTAACATTGAAAAGTTCCTGAAATTGCTCATTTGAAAAGTTCAAAACCCCCAAATTTTTCACTTTTCCTTCTTTTTTGAGTTCCATCAAGTGATAGAACGCATCTATGTATGACGGGTTTTCAGTGTTTCTCCTGCCCAAAAGCAAGTTAAAGATATTTTATAGAGAAATTAATTCATTATTGATCGCACATAAATGATTTTTGGAAAAGAAAAAAGATATTTTTTGAAAGCACATCTGGATATATTCTTCTAGAACAATCCAAATATACAACACGAATAGTGTTCTATAAAACTATGCACCCCATCGAATATATGACATATATTATTCTAGAACACAATCTATCATGTCTAGTCTGCAAAACAACTGCCATTACAATAACTAGTTGACTAGGTATTTCAGCATATTACCTAATGACTTGAAAAAGAGATTTTTCTAAAGTTCTTGACATCTTGACATACAGAAATTTATAATGCTTGTTGATCAAAAGTTATCATAACATTGTGGGCATCACTAAGTCTTTGAAACGAGTTTCCTTAAAAATATCAAAAATGGAAAAAAAATTCATATTACTGTGCATCATTGATCATAGTCCTCAAGCAAATATAAGAAGTACAAATTTACTTGTAAAGTTTCTGAACAAAAAATTTGCTTTAACTTCCCAAAAAGCAATAGTTTTAGCATTTATGTTTATCATCCAAATGTCAATTTTTGTCTCTTTCAAGCTTGATTATGACTAACTCGTCAATTCTAGCCTGTAAAAACCAGAACAACAGTTATTATTCATTGTTTAATATCGATCATTTGAACTTTAATTTGAACCATTAAAAGCTGTATTCATGAATCTGCCTTAAATTAGGTACAATTACTAGATAAAGTTACAATACTATTACAGTACAGTGATAACATACCTATAGGCCTTACCAACTTAGCTGCAACAAATCCAAACTGTCAACGCCCATTTTCATCAACTGACAGTCTACTGCGTTGCAGACTACAGTTTTTGTAATTTTCATCGGAAAGTGACGGTCAGGTGCCCACGTTGTTAAAAACTTCAGTTGAGCCATCCGCGAAGGGCTACCAAGCTAAATCACATATAGGCGTACTAGATTTATTCGAGCATATAATTATCCAACAAAAATAAAAGCTATTGCATCTTTTGGCACGGTAATACTTACATCTGTTTCCAAATTCTTTCAATACTTAATATCTATGTCGCCAAGATTTGGGGTAAATTTGCCATGTCATTATGATGTAGAATGTGCAGTTAGTAGAAATCTTTTTAAAATAAAAACTAGGAGTAAATCAGTGGGCATAAATTCAGTACAATTTTAACTCGAGTAAAGATTTAAAAAATCTCAAAAAAACAGCATTTTTTCAACGTTGCAGGAAGTATAATCAAAATTAAATTTATGAATGAAATGATTTAAGGTTACAATATTGTTGCTATTAATACTGCCTGAACAGAAGACAAGGCAAGCACTGAAATTCAAAAGGATTTTGAGCGCGAAAAGCTGAGAAAAAAAGTGATTACGAGGGAGTCACTATTAGAGGAAAATAAAGAATTCTTGAACTTACATGTGACTTCAGGTTTCTGACGATATCTTGAGCATAGTCACAGTTTGGAGGAATTTCAAAAGCAGTAAATCCATTCTCTGACATTGTTTTCATCGATTTGGTAACATCGCCGATTTCAGGATTATAATCACTTCCGTTACTAAGCTGGCCCATTCCAACCACTAGCCGTGGTACCAAAAGATTCCCAACAGCAGATTTAGAGCCGTTTGATCCAACTACGGCAACACCATAATCTATCCATATCGAGTCAGAGCTTTCAGAAAATTTGTAAATAGTATATATATAGGACTACAATAGCTGACGTACTTGAACACGTTCCGAGAGTTACAAAGTAGAGAATAAATCGCATATCTTTTTGAAGATGATGATGGGAGATGCTTTCTGAATCAAATATTTTAAACGACAGCTGGAAATTCATCCATCTCTCAATTTTGTGTCAAGTTCATCTTAATGGTAGCACTAATTTGGTTTAGTACGATTTTAGCTTTAATACTTCGTTTATAATCGTTTAATTTTAGATTCATATGGTCGGAAAAGTGTTCTCATGTTCCTTTAATTAAAATTTCACTCGTTACTATTGACGCAGCCTTGAGAGACGCACTCCATAAGATAACACGCATATATTTTATGACATTGATTTTCTCAACAGCGCTCTTTTGCGCTTTGATTCAAGCATCGACTGCATGGGTGTTTGGGATTTGCCGATACGAGAGAAATGCTGCTGCATTTAATGGTCGAAACTTTTGTGACTCAATATTGGTCAAGGCCAAGGTTAAGCACAGCCCAGTGATTCTCTTTGCCGAAAAATTTAGTGGCGCTGCAGCTTTTGATCAGTTCCTAGGAGAGCTTGTGTTCAGCTCCAATGATCCAGCTTATGATATTGCAAATAATTATGAGCGCGCTTCTAACATTGAATTTCGTGCGTGGCTGAAAGAAAAGTATGAATCCTCATCTGACCTTGAAGAAAGAGTTGCTCTAAGTTCCTTAGCTGATATAATTGATGCGGTCGTCATGAAAATTGACGAAGCTCGTAAAAATGATGTTGAGGACGCAGAATTCACGGATACGACAACTATGGGTAGTACTCCCTTCGAATCTAGCTCGAATGCTGCTAATGGTAAGAGAAATAGCATAATTCATTGGTTGTAGTAATTTGCACATGGATATAAGGCATTATCTATGGAAAGTCCACTAAATGACGTTTTATCGATAAAATTCGATTGCATGCATGCTGTCATGGATACTCCGTAGGCTATAAATAAAACAAGAGTTAAAATAATTTCTTTGTTTCTTTATGCAATTGGGCATTGTATAGTAATAAACCATCTCACTCCACATAATTGTAATTTACAGAAATATGGATGTTAAGAAGTAGAATTTCTTATTTTGAATTTTATTGTTCTCTTTGTGCTAATGTTAAAATGCTTGGCTCCTTATCGACCCCCTCATAATTCCTTATAATTTGTATGACTTATTGTAGAAATTGCTCCATTATGTGTGGCCTAATATTGTAGAAGTCAATCTTTTAAATTGCTCTATTTCATGCTACTTATTTTAGAAATTGCTCGTTTTATAGGACTCATTTTAAGAGTTATTTTATTTTATGACTTATTATTATAAAGTTGCTCAATTTTTGTGATGCATTAACTCCTTTATATCACATGAATTTTGGTAAGAAATGAATGTAGACACTCTTTAAATCCCATTTTATCATTATTATTGCTTTGAAAATATAGTTAAACATCACCTGTCGGATGCTGACTCTACCAAATTAATTTTTTCTTCTCCTCTTAGTAAATAACTCTCCATATTAAATCTGAATGTCAGCCCTGCTAAAATTAACTATTAAGAGGGCGTTATTATAAATATGAAAGTAAATGAAGAAAAGACAAAAAAACAAAGGAAATGAAAAAAAGCTCAAAAATAAATAATTTAACAAGATTTAGAGTAAGTAGAATCTTTAATATTGGTATGAATCATCACTGTGGATATCGATGAAGAAGGATTATTTTTAAAATAAATCATCGAATAAGTGTTTTTAAATTCTATACAGAAATTCGATCTAATGAAGAAGTCTTCAATGAGATGCGTGCGGTACAAGGACTTCGGTCGTCTGTCCAAGAATCAGATATCAGTGTTACTGAAAGTGAAAATACAAATGATGATAGTGAAGAGAACAATATGTGGGAGTCTGTACCCGATTCTGTACGAAAATCATACGAGCAGGTCTTAAAAATGCTGATGATTCGACAGCCGACGGTAAGATTATAATAAACTGGTATCAACATGATTCAGAATATTCATCCAAATCATGTTGCTTGAACTGTTTGTAAATTTCGTACAGCTCAAATTCAGATTGTTTCAACCTGTAAAGAATTTCTGTAGCTTTACTCTGTAATGTATTTTTTTAAGTATATAGTAAATGCAATACAAATGCAGCAGAATGAAAAGAATAGAAAGAAAGACTGATTTTAAGATTAAATTATACAACTTTAGCATGAGCATTGTTCTATAACGATTCTATTTTCAAGTTATTGCTAGTGTACTGGTTTGTATACTATACTAGTCGACATCTGTATAAACCAACATAAAATATAACTAGACATTGCTCAAGGACCTATGTTACCCTTGAAATAAAACACCTTACGAGTTGAATTTGGTTATGTAATTATTGCATTGGTGTGGTTACACTGATATATGGCCTAACTATGCTAACAGTAGTGTTCAACTAAGCAATTTATAATATTTAGAACTTTATTATAATATATGTAATATTATTGAATTACATTAGACTAATATAAAACTACCCCCCCCCTCCCCCTCCCTAATAGGATACTTATTCGGAGTTTTCAAACTATCAACTTCTATATAGAATCACGTATAACTCTCAATTACAAGTTTTCAGTTGAAATCTTGATTTGAAGAATCAATTATGCAATCTATGACATTAACAAATTTTTCCAAGGAACATCTGATTCGCTAAGATTTTGCTAAACTTTTGAAAAAAAGAGTATTACTTGAATATTCCTTGTTGTATATTAGCTCATGCATAACCTTTTTGTATAATGTACACTTTTATTTAAAATCTAGTTTTTGTATTTGAACCAACAAATTTGGATAGAACTACTAAAATTTTGCACTCTTTGAAAGGCACAAGTAGCGTAAAATTTAATGCTGTCAACCAATTTTATACAAGTTTATTTGTATTGGTTTCTATAATTGAGCTCTGCATATCAGACCAAAGTGCTCTAGCTTTTCATAAGAATAACCAAAATTCATATTTAAAACCCAACTAAATTTGGCTTGATATTTTGTAAATATTCGTATTACATATTACAAATTGAAATAAGAAGAGATCGTGTTGGCTAGGCCACTAAAATAGAAGGATTTTAGTAACAATAATAATTGGTCACTAATAAAAAAAGGATTGAAAGGTCAAATACATAGTTTGGAGATCTTTTAGTCATTGTTATCGAAAGGGCAATTTTGAGATTCCATAATTTCTCACCATTGGTCCTTCTGATAATCAATGCCACTATTTCATTGGCTCAGAGTTCTATAAGTTTGAAATTAATCATTTTCCTTAAAAAACTATTCATTGGTTGATGCTGGTGCCCCTGTCAATAGACGCCATTGGTGGTACTGTTCGGCAGGTTAGTAAAACTTCAGAATAAATTTGGAAGGGTTAAAAATTTTCTAAAAACACATGTGCTTTTGGTTGTAATCTTGTAGGTGACGCTAACAGAAGCAGTTGAACAAGTCTATGAAAAATGTGACTTGCAGTTCCTGGCACTCTTAAAAGAAAAAATTAAAAATTCCAGTAGTCCGGAAGAAGCAAAAATCTATATAGATATTGATACTGAAGTAAATTTAGCCATGCAAAGGAGAATAAGTCAAGCAAGCGAAAAGTTGCAGAAAATTCTTACTGCTGGAAAACCAGTGGCTATCGAGGTATACATATGTACTTTTACACCTATAATTTTTAGAGAAATTTTAATGTTATATCAGTAATTTTTTGCTCATGTGTGTTTGAATTCCGCCTTTTTGGCAATAAATTATGTCTGAAGATAGTACACCGGTATAGACATAAAATATGAACAAATCTTTTAGCTAATTAACAAATTTGTAACCAGCAATTTTCAAATGCTAAGTCAAACAACTGTTAAGGATTACAAAATATTGGAACAGGATCATTTAGTTGTATTACTGCGATTGATAGTTGAATTTCTATTCAGTTTATGTTAGTGGATAATGCTGGTTGCAGAGCACTCTCCAACCGTATTCAACGCCTTTGTCGTTGAAATCCAAAAGAATCTGTTACTAAACTGAGTCATTTGCTCTTTAAATTTGCATAATTTGATTGATTTATATTCAAAATGAAGAATACAACAATCGTCAATGAGTTCAAAAACCTCAGTTTACAAACTTAAACTTTCAGTTCCAATAGAGGATCTATGCAAGACTGGAATACAGATGATGCACTAGAGTACCACCAATGTCTTCATTTATTCAATTTGAAAATACTAATGATAGAAAGACAATTTATATAATAATGCAGGCTGATATATTTCAAAATTAAAACAATAAATTTAATTGAAAAATAAGCCGCCAACAAAGACTGAATTACTTAATAAATGTACTTAAAAGTTATTATTCCGAATTAAAAGTATATTGAAAATGCATTAGTAATATTAAAAATAAATTTTTCAAGCACTAGTTGTGAATGCATATGATCTTATTACTAGTATACTGGATCATATACTGTACTAGTCATACAAATATATATACTCATGTACGATATCTAGCATTTGATTTTGAATGATGAATTTTTTTTCGATTTTATACTATTTTATTCATATATATGAATTCTTATCAAAAATAAACAAAGTTATTTAAAACTGCTTATACATAATTACTAATTAAGTGGATAATGTTCTAGACTAGTCCAGTAAACAAGTATACGATAAAATTAGACATAGGTGGCATGATATAGAAGAATATCTGACATCTAATGTTTGTGTACTTGCCTTTTCAATATGGGCTTTTTCAGCTTGGCACTAGTAACATATCTGTTTTTCAGGCTTCTAGGACTTTTGCTACTGTTGATTTTGTATGATCGCGTATTTTATCTAACTAAAAAACCTGTATTTTTTTCATTTTTTCTAGGTAAAATGTTAAATGATCGATTACATGTTTTTATGCAGGCAAAAGCATATGAAATTGCTCGAAATGGAGAAGCTGACGATGCGTTAGTGCTGCTGCTGGAAGCTAACTTACAGCAAGCTGAACAAGCTGGCGCCCTCGGAAAAGGTGCTGTTCAGCTTCTTACCAAAATCAAGTGCGTAATCGGAAATCTTCTCATTCAGAATTATCGCTTATCGTCTCCAATCGATATTGTTTCAATGTCCATGATTTCAATGACATAGATACTCTTTCAAATTGACTTAAGTCATCTACAGATGCCTCATTAAAACTCCAAATATATATATATATGTATATATTACTACATGGAATATTTTTATTCAGCATCATAATTCGAGGCTTCTGATTGGTTGGTGGTCGAATATAGAAATGAAAAATACAGCTTATTGGTGGTACTCCGGTATACCGATATATCACATGTACTAATTTTTTAGTTGCATGTGTAAGCAACTTTTTTCGACAACTATCTTTAACTTTGAAATTATAGTAAAATGGTCGGCAATATTAAACATAAGTTGCCATGTCTTTACATTATTTTTTTCATTATTATCCTGAACGAAGCGAGTCCAGTGTCCAGATGGTACGCTGGTATATTGCCAATGTCTTCAAGTTCTAATGATTGTAAGCAGTTCGACTGACAACTGAATGAATATAGTAAACTTTGAATGTAACGAATCTTTTGATACCACAAAGTTACTCATTTGTTATATCCGAAAACCTGAAGGTGAAGTTTGTACAATATGACTTTTCGTTCCAGTTTGACCAATGAAGCTTGGTGGATAGATTTGATCCTAAATATTATTTAAATTCTAACTAATGCAACTGAAATATGCATAGATAGCTTCTATGAAAACAGCAGCTATTTTAAACCAATTGTTGATACCAGCAAATAAAAACTAATTATCATAATTGTTCTATGTGAACCAAATTGAGTCATCATCATTTGGTAGATTGTATAATTGTTCGATTTAATGTGACCACTCCTATATTATTCTGTTTAATTATATTTATAATTAAATGAAGTGTATAAAGGATATATATTCGAATTTTAGATTTTAAGCCCATTTATACCAAATTGAAATTGTTGAAAATCGATTGGTGCTGATCAATTCAAGCATTCATATTAAAAAATATGATTTGTTATTTTAATCGATTCGTCGGAAGTTGGATGCAAATCAAATGAAAATTGTGTTTTTCTGTGAAAAATATCATTGATTATAGTCTTGAAATACTTTTGGTGTATTGACTTTATTTGAATTATATTCGACCTGTATGAATATGATATGATTAATTTAATTGTGGAAAAATCATACAATTCATTTGAACTGTATCTGCAAAAGTCATTCGTACAAAAAAAATCATTTGAAATGGTATACAAACCTAGTTTAACCCTCAAATTTATTTAAGCTGACCTAATTGACCTATTTTTTGCTACCCTACCCTAGGAAGATAATTCAAACAGAAGTGGACAGTAAAGCTGAACCTGAGAAACGGCTGCTGAGACAGTGCTTGAGAGAGACTGATTCAGAAAGAATTGAATATATTCTGAAAGAAGCATTTAGGCCAAGAGTCAAGCTAGCTCTTCCAGGGGGTGGAGAATCAAGTGAAGACCCAATTGTCACCCCTCCTACCTTCATCGGTACGTATAAATGCATACATGCATATATATTAATAATTGAATTATGATTCATACCGATGCTCATGCACACTGTATCTATTGTAATTTTTTATGGTAGTGCAACTGCTATGGATATTTACGATTGAAGTCCATGCATGTACTTCAGCAAGAGAAATGTTCTAAAAACATATTTACTATGATTTTACATTTAATTATGGCTAGTATACTGGATTATGTACCATACTAGTAATATGATTCAACCTAAACATATACTCATAAACAAGATGTACTACCAATCAAAATGCACTAACTTAATATATATGTAGTTTGAAGAATTTTTTTACATGTGCTGTATTTTAATAATACATCCTAAGGGGTTCTAATGCTTGCATAGGACTTAAATAATATAACTTTTCAATGTGATACAAATGAAAATGATGAAATCAGTAGTTCTATCACATGTTACACCCGAAGGTTATATGCAAATTTGAATCAAAAAGTACACTCAGAATTTTTATCTATGAATAGTTCAATTATGATCCAGATGAGTTACAATTGAATAGAGTTGTACTTTTGAAAATACACTGCAGTTCGGATGGAGCAAATTTCTCGAGACCATTAAATTTATTCTTTGTGAGTATTAAGCTAAAGTAGTATGTATGATGTGCTCGTTCATTTGTTATCGTGAAAATTCGTTCAATGCAAATCTATTATATCCGAAGATTGCTTTATTAGCTTTTAAAATCTTCATGGTATATAAATGATGCCTTTCATTAGATTTTTTGTATACGTGCATATTCAATTTTTACATATATTGCACTGTCATAGCTGGATAATCACTGTATAAATTACTACTGACAGGGGCAATGAAGAATTTGCTACTAAATTTTGGGAATATTGGCAAGAACGAACGCGATTTCGCCGAAAAGATCGAAATTATTATTCAGTGTGCAGAAAAAGTTGCCACTGAGCTTTACGGGGAAAGTATGTCAGCCAAAGAGCAGCAAGATAGGGCATGGAAAGAGCATGGGGCAAGCGTTTGGGATCTTGAAAAGCTTGAAAATGATGCGGAAATGAGGGGCGAAGAGATGCCTTGGGCTAACGACAAATACGATCACATACTTCCGAATCTCAAGAAGGGGGGTAAGCAGGGGGAATTTGACATTGGGGGGAATTAAAGTACGCATTTTGTAGTATTATTAGCTGTTTAACCAGTGTTAAAGCATACTTTGTTACATTGATTATGTTATATTTGTTATCTTAACGTTTTTGATGAAATTTGCTTCGTTACTTCTCAAATATGAGCAGTATGCTTCGGAAATAATGAATCTGTCTAGTACACCGAAATAATTCGTTGCATCCGAAAATTTCAAGCTTAACATGGTACAACAAGACTTCTATTTTTCGTTATAAGGGAAAACTCGCTAAAAAGTAAATTTGCTTTGAAATTTTTCACATTGAACTGGAGCTGATTTAAATCAATTACAGTTGTTCTTAGTTGACTATGTCCTGACTAACGTTGTTTTAGAGATGATTTACTTTGAGATGCAAAATAGAAAATTGCCACATGCCTAAATTGATTTATTTCTTGAACATGAATTACTTTTGGGGTGTTGATGAACTGTTACTTCCCTTCGAATAATGACATGGTTAGAAAAATCAACATTGAGTTTCATCATGTTTAGTCTAGTTTAATTTTGGGATGAGAATTATGCTCTAGTAATCCCTTACGAGGGAAATCTATAAATCAGATTACTGTTCAGTTGTTAAAACTGAGTTGATCTAATTTTATTTACCGACTAATATACAAAATTCTTGATAGTTCGATTTTTAACATTTTTGGAAATTCATCTCGGAATCTCAAATTTTTCAAGAAACGAGCAGTTGATGATTTTTGAATACGATAGAAGGTTAACTGCTGGGTTTTTGAGAATCAATGCCTTTCTTGCCTTTGTAATAGCAAAAATGCAATACTGCAGTTTGCCACATTCCTCCTCAGCATGTTCCTTACATACGCACCTGCCTGTAGAGTTTGCACTACAAAGGTTTGAAGTTCAACTTGACAAGCTAACCTCGATAACATTGTTGTGCAAAATTTTTTATCACGGTATTTAATTTACATGCCCCTACGAGTACTTATTTTGTTCTTTTGGTAATCACTAGTATAGCTTAATACATGTCTAAAATACTGTAATATCGATAAATATAAGTACATATTGGAAAATTGGTATATATGACTATAAAAACTAAATACATATAAAAAAAGCAATGCATTTACATAAATGTAAAAGTGATGTGTCTATTTGTGCACATTGCAGGTATAAAATCAGTTTTACCATTTTGTACACAGTATGATTTGAGCTGTTCATTCAAGTAATTTATTGGTTATTTTTTACTTCCATTTCTTTATTTTCTCTGTTCTTGTCACTCTAATAGGATTGCATAAACTGTCAGTTAGATAAATCGACATATTCCTAGCAGTACTTCTACAATGTGTACAGCTTGATAGTACTACTTACAACTAAATTTTTATGTGCCAGCTAGCACTGCCTTAGAATTGCTTTATCATCACTTAATAGTACCATTGCAGCTATAGACAAAAGTGCCATAAAAAATCAGTATTTGTGAAGTCTGTAGGATTAAGTTGTAGAAATTAATGTAGAAAAAGAACAATTAATATGTTACTTGTGATAAGCAGTACAAAGAGCTGTGGTGAAAAGCCAAAATGCGCATTGATGAATTTGCAGTTCGTTAAAAACACATTTTTTTTCAAGGGCAATATTTTATAATAATTTCTACATGGTTATGGGCTCAAGTCATTGGAGTAAGCAAGTTTGCATATATTTTAATCACATTTGAAAAGTCAGAAGAGAACCTTTCAAAGAATTAATAGGCAAAAAATATCAATTAAATATTTCTGGTTTGTCATGGATGGCATATTAAAAATAGAACTGCTACCTGGTTTAACTTAAATTGGAAATTCAAGATAACATAAGGAATTTGACTAAAACTGAATGGTGTTATTTTTGGGGAACTGTTGGTTTCCTTAACTGAAGTAGATATAGTTGCAATTTTTTATGCTGGTTATTTTTCAGGGCTCTCTACCATAGTATTTACAGATTAAATTCTTTTTTATTTACTCGTGTTACACGGTATTAATAAGCTAGTTTACTATTCAATAGTCTTGCAGTCTTTAAAAATATTCAAACCATCGATTTCAACCAAAAAAACTCTATCACCTTGTACTTGGGTTTATCTGGAGACAAGTTCATCGCCAATATTTGAAGGTTCAAAGCAAGCTTATAGGTGGCTTATTGTTCTTTTAGACAACACTTAACCCTAAAAAAACTGAATTTCAAAGACTATGTTGCGCATTCCATGAAAATTCCGCATTATATTTTCGATTTTAACAATTCCCATTTAGCCCACAATGTATCTATCCTATCGAACTTGAGGTAGTCAAAAAATGACTTTCTCAATTTATTGTTACTCTGGGGGAATCGACGCAATTTGAAACATGCCATAGAAAGGCAAGAAATAACCAAAATATGTGCATGATATTATCCATATTCATGATTCATAATAATTACTCAATTTTTTCGTAGATTTTTAGCATGTCATAATATTGTGGTAGTTTGGCATATTGCTATTATGTACGCAAAAAAAGAATTAGATATTTTTTGAAGTGCATCAACACTATTGACAATGATTTAGAAATGATAATATCAGTTCATATGTATGCTGTTTAAAGAAAAGCATGCATTGTCACAAGTATTAACATCCCAAAACCAAATTAAAAGTAACAAAATAGTACATTGAAAAATTTAAAATCCTACTTTTAAAGTCAGTCGTCAAAGGATAAATGAGCAGAGGAGTCATCTGTACGTTACACATCAACATAAATTGAAATGCCATGCAAATACTGAAGAAACTATACACCAGTCGAATTTGCTTGAATATCAATCATGAGATCATGCTTACAATACGGACAAACTCGATGTTGCTCTAACCACAAATAGATGCAGTCTTTATGAAATACGTGATGGCTAGGGCAAGGTAGCCGACAAAGCATATCGCTGTGTGTATATTCACTAAGGCAAATTGCACATTGAACATCACTGGTTGCGATATGATTGGCTTCAATACTGCCTTGTTCCAGTTCACTGACGATTTGATCTGAGATAGCCTTGCTTGAATCAATTCGTGCGATAGTGGCGGATTCAACTTCGCCTACTTCTGATTTAAATATATAATAAGTAAGTCGAACTTCTTCAGGAACGCCAGCGAACTCATCTTCCCCCATATAAGGTCGATTCTCTCCAAGAGCGTCGTGTGCAAGTCGCATCGCTCGTTCGCGAGTATTTCGTATTACAACAGTTCGACTTCGCCAACAGGCGAATCCAATAAGAAGGAGCAAAAACAAGCTAATACCAACACCTCTGAAATCTCCAGACACAAATGCCTCGATCCAATTGCTGACAACTATGTAGCAGAAAAATACTCCAAGAACGAGCATTAACATATTCCACACTGTAAAGCAACGCCGGGGCTGCGAGTTATTAATCCGTACATCCGGAAATGGTCTGAAATAGTCTGAAGGGCGTCTTTGACGCTGCGGTGGCATTGTCAAGGTCAGCCCATTATCGGACTGCGTACTCGACATTATTTTGCAGTATTTTCTATATCACCCTAATCTCGCGAAAATAATACAAGATTAGTTGCAATAAGATTTCAATCAAATTCTTCGTCTTAAATATAGCCCTAAAGCTTCGGCACGTTTACAATTAAGAGATGAGAGATAAAATCTCTTGATTTTAGAAATGTCTGACTCTGGAATTTCATTGTGTGATCAGAATGCCCTCAGCGACTTGAGTTTGCTGCAGAATGGCCAAATTTCCAAAAGAGCCAATTAATGCCGTTCATATTCGCTTTAACTCAATAATTTTTCCTCGGCGCTATGCACTTTGTGTAAGACTTTTTTATTGCCGAAAATTATTTCAGATTTTTCCTAGTACATTAAATAATTCTATTGGAATCCTTGCTATCGAACAATTAACGACTTTCTAACTTTGTACAAATGTTAAAGAAGATATTCCATTTAAATGAATTGAAGTAATCCGCATGTTGAAACCTACAGTTTTGTAATTATCATATTTGTAGCACTGTGGGGCAATCAAAATATTACATCACCAATGAAAGAGTCAACATTCTTCTTTTAAATCAGCTGCAAGAACCTCTGGGTAATATGATTCTCTTTCAAATAAACAAATACTATCCCTTTCAACAGTGGGATTGAATCTTAGTTGCCCTACAGCAGTGCATTTAGGGACTCTGGTGGTTTGGGAGGTTTTGATTATGTGAGCGATTTGGTAGAAATATTTTTGTATTTTTAGCAGCAAAAATAAGCCAAGCTCAGCAAGGTAAGAGGAAGTAATGACTGAAGTCCAGCAAAAAGGGTTGCAATGAAAGATGACTCAACTGCAGCAAAGATAGATGCACATGATGACCACAGCGTAGCAAGGGAGGTGGGACAAGGATACTTGAGTATTAGCAAGCGATTGATATGCTGGTTATGTTTCAATGATTATTTTGGTATCTTAGTTTAAGTTATAAAATTTCAATATTTTCCGACGTTACCTGGAAGAAATGTCTATTCGGTTAACTGAATGAAATGTCCACTCAGTATTCAGTGTGTATGACTAGGCATCAAATTTGTTACAATACTGTTGCTTAACATGAATATTCAATTGTTAAATTAAAGCAAATAAATTGTTAACTTGAACGAACAAATTGGTTTTCAACACTAAATCAAAATTATTAAAACAATAAACAGTTGAAATTTCAAAAATAAAATATCATATTGGGATGAAGTGACAATACAATAAGAATACTCAAAACCAATAAATCTCAACAGCTGATGAATATTTACAACATCAAAACATGTTGTATACTTCATATCAAGAGGCATATCTTCCAAGTCTTGCTTGAAAAAATTTGCATTAGGAATTTTTTGCTAGTTATTGATTGGCAAAACAAAAAGGATCATTGTAAAATTGGCAATGCCATTAATTATTGACAAATAGTTTAATTTTATTTCCATTATAAAATTTCTTTTCAAGGAAATTAGCAATTACTCCATGTTTTCCTAGTAAAGTACTCAGTATCTCAATCATCAACTTATCAAATAATACTTTTGACAAATTTTAAATTGTCTTTGGCCCATTCATGCAATAAAAATAATGCATAATTCATAAATTTTTATCTTGGTATTGATAATGACATGGTGTGTTTAGTTCTTGTTAAAGTGGTTAAATTTGTAGTATAAACTTTACCAGTGCTATTGGACAAAATAATGGATAAACATAATTGAGGAACCAATTAAAAATACTTTTGCTTAATATAATTAAGACTAATTAAAATCTCATTCTCATCGTTACCAAAACAAGTTGGTCAATGTCAACTATACAATAGTAAGTATAATTTTTCTTGACTAGAAATATGATTTTTTTCAAAATAAGCTTTAAAGTCACTTGCAGAGCCAAATCTTAGAACTACACTTAGCAGCAAAGTTTAATGGTTAGGAACAAATTTGTTTACAACAGTTAGTTCTTAAGGGAATTACTCTTTTAAAAGTTACTCCATTATTTAGCTGCATCATTTTGTGACTCTCTAGATAGATTGGCATCAAGACTTTGTTTGTTGCACTACTGAGTGTGTTTCTTATTCACTCTCAGTAATGCAAGTTATGTTTGTATAATGTTACCATGTTTCTATAGTCTTTGTCTTGTTACCACCTTGTCTGCTACATTTATAATAAATGGCCAGGAAAAAAATGTACAGCTCAGTTGTTGACTTCTACAAGTTTTATTATAATGTAATTTGATTAGACATGAGATATTAGAAAACAACTTTTACATATTATATTAAAAGTAAACTAAAACTAAAAGATAGAAATTGTTGCATTTTTGAAACCAAAATTTTTTAATATTTTTTTAAAATGAGAAACTACTGTGTATGATGGCCATTTTTGTTCAATATCAATTCTTTTCATTGTATTGCATTGTAAAAGGACAAGAAATTTATCCTATTCTGGAAAATATTACCCTTTAACTTTTTTTCTGTGACTGAACTTTAAAAACCAAATATATACTTTGCTACAGTGATGAAAGCATTTGTTGAATTCTATGAAACAACTGAGACTTTGTAGCAGTGTCAGTACTAAATTTCAGCTGGTTCAAAATTATAAATATATTATAATCAACATGAAATCTTGTTTGATAAACATTTCAATTAATTATATTACATTATAGGTAATACAAACAGACACTAGGAAAAAATCAGACAGTATATACTGCTGTATTGCTAGAAGTAAACTCTAGTAATGCAAGACAAATGAATATTCAGTTGTATGACTGGAAATTGGCAATTGCACCATGGCACAATTCCATTGGCTAAACTAAAGTAGGAACATAACATCAGTAGTCGGAATTCTAAATAATATGAATGACAAGTCTTCATAAAGCTTTTAGAGTCTTCAACAGAAATGATGATGCAGCTTAAATAAAACAGGATTAACTAGTTGATGGTTAATTCCTAACTGTAGCTACAATTTATCTGCCAAATTTTTCCCAAACATGATTTGAATGGCAGCGGAAAGCAATCAAAAACACCATGGTATGATAAATTTTAACTAATATATTTTAAAATGAAAACACTTTTTTAGATGCAATGGAATTGCTTTATGTTTGCCAGGACCTGATCAGTTATAGTTGCACATAACTGATACATGTTTTGTCATATTTACAATTCCTGAAGATTTGTACTGTGGGTTCAAGTATATATACTCTATATTGTAGTTTGGTTGATGTTGATTGTGTACGTTTGGCCTTAGCTGTTAGTTGACATGGTATTTTGTTTCTAACACTCTGTTAGAATCACCTGATAATAAGGTATACATTTTCTTACTTGACCTTTTCTTGCTTTCATTCACGTTTTTTCTATATTAATACTACTCCCATTTGATTGTTACACTTCTAGTAATGGTTTATCCAATAGCAAATCTTTAATCCTACTTTCTAATTTTTTATTAGCATGTGCTAGACAATTTTCCAATCAAATAGCTGTAATTAGTCACTACTAAGCATTTTAACATGATTTTTAATTAGCATTTCCATTTATAGCAGGAATTAAATTTTTGTTCTTTATAATGTCCTGTATGATTAAACCATTTGAAATAATGCAAGAGATTTTTCCAGATTCATTCATCTGCATTCCCCTATATATTTACTGAAATAAAAACATAGAAGTACAGTATCCTGTGCTTAAGTGCACACTTTTTTACTTGCACATTGCAATTAATTGTCTTGAAGCCTATTGAAAATGTGTTAGGAATGTAATGCACAATGAAAGCACAAGACATCTGTGAAAGAATGTGTACATTATTGCATTCTAAATTGTGTTGATAGAAATGAGATAATCTCATTAGCACAACAAAACATCACTTACTAAAACTTCTTCTCATAATCTAAACTGGAACTTGTTCTTATAATCATAACTGAAACTTCAACATAGCATTAGGAGAAATGCACCGCAACTACAGAATAGAATTAACTCCCTTAGGGGTTAGTTCCTAACAAAATCTCATGTTCAACTTAATTTAAAAAAGTCTTGAATAGTCAGCTGAATCTTAGGTTTTTCAACCTGATGCCTGCATTCTTCTCATTTTGTCTTTATAGATACAACTAGAAGGTTTTCATAGACTGCAGCAACTTGATTGTAATGTTCAAACAAAGATTCAGCAAGCTCTGAGTGCAATATTGCTGGTCCTAGAGAGAAAATCTTTTAATGAACCTTGTCAGAGTTGTTAGATGGTGCAGGTTCAAGTTTAAGTACATCATCAAGTCCTGTATTATTTTCTTCTGGTTCATCAATGGCTTACTCTACAGCATGAGCTTCTTGAATTAAATGATTTACATCTTTGACTATTGCCTTAATTTCATGCTTAGACTTCTAGTCATTGACATAAAGGAATTCTGTTACATCCTCTAGATTGATTTTGCATAGACCTTTAACAAGGCCACAGATCTACTCTGTCTCATTGCTTTCTTGATGCAATTTTACTTCATCTAAATACTGGACTGATAGATCTCCTTTTTTGAAACAATTATCAAATGAAATTGGTAATATTGAATTCAAAGCTTCTTTTGCATACTTAGCAGCATCTGCTAGATGAGCAGGGTTTCCATACACAATTCTAGCTAATCATTTTTTCGATTAGGTCCCTTTTGCTCTCATGCAATCCTTCACATTTTCTTTCAGGTCATGAAAGGCAAGTATATTTTGTAAACTCAGGTACTTGTACCTGCTTTTTAACATGATGATTTTTTTATCACAAGGTTGCTTCCAGCATGCACAATTTGAAGCAAAAATTTTAACTCAAATCTCATCTTTCTCAAACTTTTCAAAATGACCTGGAGTATTATCCAAATGCAGAAGAACATGTTTTCCAGTTTGCTTTCTTAGTATAGGAACAAAAACACAGTTAAGTCACTTTTGGCATGTCTATTAGTCCATTGAAACATTTTTTCCCAAAATGCAGAATGTACCATTTTCTACCAATGCCACTTGCTGGCATTTTACCTCTAGCAATCATTGTGCATGGAACTTTGATTGAACCATCTGCATTGGCACACACTACCAGAGTGTTAGAAAAATACAAATACAACAAATAACATGAGAACAGAAATAACATTTGATATTCACCTACATGTGTTGCTGAAAGTGAAATAACTTTTACAGCACACAAAACATATTAGCATGAAGAACAGGGTTCAGTTCTTTAAAGTATTTTAGAACTGAAACTGAAACCAAACTGGAATCAAGCTTCAGCCAAACTGAAAATAATCTAAAACCAAACTGAAACCAAACTATAACTAAACTGAAAACAAACTGAAACCAAACTAAAACCAAACTGAAAACAAACTGAAACTAAACTGAAACCGAACTGAAACAAAAATGAAAGTGTGGACAGATCATACTGCAGCTACACAGAAATAAGAACTAACCCTTAATGGAGTTAGTTCCTAACATAGAGTCACTCTGTACTCCAATTTTTTCTTCTCGCAGTTGTTATATCTTTATGGGGCATGAGTAAAGTATAGCAAGGAAGAATTCTAAATAACAAACCCACCTCAACTATATTATAAATACACATGAGTGGATACTTCTTGATAGTATCAAACAGTGCATTTAAAGATCGTAAGAGTAATGGATCTTCCTTATTCACATTAGTTCCTTCTCCATACAACAGATTTGCTGTTAATCTCGTATGAGTTCTAAACTTTGAAAGCCATCCCCACAAAGTTTTAAAATGATCTTCTGTAGTATTCATTACCCTGGCAAGTTTGACAACTTTGGCGAGGAGCAATGATGGGGCAACTCCAATTTTACATAGCGCATCATGTCAATCCATTGGTACAAGCATTCAAGTTCTGGAAATTGAGAATGGGAAATGCAGAAGGTCAACACCCTTGTAGCTTCTGGAACAGTCTCGGTTCTCAAAAGAGTAGCATCTCATTGATTTCATAGCTTACGAATAGCACTCTGAATATCATACTCTCATGCAATTGCCTGCTTACTTGGAACACCAGATCATTGAAGTTTTCCAACTATATTTAGCCTTTGAATATCACTCAGACACTTTCCAAAGCCTTGTTTACCCTCCATAATTGATCATTCCTATGATAAAATGATACGTGCGCACTTGTGGTTAAGTGCACAGTTTCATCGTGTGTTCAAAGTGCGCACTTATGTACAAGATGACTGTAGATGAATTCCGTCATTTCCAGATAAATTCAAAATACGCCACGTGACTGATACAGATTTTGGCTGCCAAAAATCAATAAAGGTGGACGAGACTCCAAATAGTACTTTAACTTCCCGTTTGACACTTAATGTGAGAGCGAAAAGAGATGGCACTTCTGTACAGTATTGGTGGCTCAATGTAGCGTAACTCAATTTGTCAGGTTAACTTTCTCTGATACCAAATATTTTATTTTTTCGAAAGAATACTTTTTGAACCAATAATAAATATTCGCCAAAATGAAAATTCTACTAAAAAAGTGATTTCAACGGTAAATTCATATTTCTTCAACGTTTCGTTTCGATAAATTACATTGGATGAATGTGATTGATTCAAACACGTTCCGCTATTTAATTTCTACCTTTTAAAAATACCGAGCTCAGAACGGATGTTGGTCAGCGTAATCTCTGTCGTAATATGCATCAGCGCGAAGCATGATGGATCACAGCTGCGCAGCTCACAAAAAATCAGCATATCGGCACTGAAAACGAAAAAACGTCATAGGCAAGAGATATTTCAATGTATGCATCACATGCATGCTGACTGTAAAATTCGATTATTATTTATCAAGTACATTTGTAATTTGTATCACAGAACAACTAATACATAGAAACCAAATATGGGTTGCGGCAAGAGCAAGGACGTGAGTGGGATATCAGATCCGTCAGGCATCAGCAGCATCGATCGACAATTGGAACGAGCAGCTGAAGCAGAAAAGTTCAACTACAAAGTGCTCTTGTTAGGAGCCGGAGAAAGTGGTAAGAGTACTTTCAGTAAGCAGCTTCGACTCATCTATAGACAGGTAAGATTACCACGAGACAAAATTTTGACGAATATGATGATAAATTCAATTCTCATTTTCATCTAAAGGCTATTAGTGATCGTGAAAAGGAAGGCTCCACTGCTGCACTCCGATACAACGTCTTGGACTGCATGTATACCTTGCTGGAGGCAATGGATCAATTTGGTATAAACTTTTCAAACTCTGATCTCGCTGAAAGTTCCACAAATGTCCGTGAGCGGCGAGATGGTAAGCTTACGCCAAGACTAGCGAAAGATATTCAAGCATTATGGAAGGTAAATAGAGGTGTTTATAAGTGATCTTCTCAAGGAATATCATAATCAAATATTTGAAGAAGATACTATTGATGAGCATAAACTTTTCAACTAGATATAATTTTCTATGGTGAAATAATTCATGCCATTTTTATGGTCTACTTTTTGAAAATATGCTCAGTAAAGCTTCTTGTGTCAGATCTTTAATACTTATGTGTGATTAACATGCGGATTCGATGTATCTTTGGTTAATAAATATTTTTTCCAGGTACATTATTTAATAATTTTGATTTTATTCTTTTCGAACATATTTCATTAATATTGAAAAATAGGGGATTGTACTTTTATTAACCTTTGAGAGTTAGGTACTGTAAGTTACGCTAGACTGTACCAAATATGTTTTTAATAAATTTTTACATGTAACAGATACACTTAGGAGCATTTTTATTATGCCAAGTTTTACTTCAAATTTTCAGATTAAATGAATTTTTGTATAAAAATTCATATCAGTGGTTTCGACAGATTCGCTTTATCCAAAGTTTACTACTGCTAAATTTCAAATTATTTTTGTAAATGTTATAGGATGAAGGAGTTCAAGAAGCATGGTCACATCGTGATAAGTTTCATTTTCTGGATGCAACTCCTTATTACTTTGCTGAGGCATGTAGAATTGCAGATCCAGATTTTGAAATTACTGAAGAAGACATTATAATGAGGTAATTTATTAGGCCAACTGTTTATTTAGAGCAATATAGGATTCAAAAGGTCACAGTTTGTTGACAAGTTACATAAAGTAGACTTCAGATATATTGAATTCACTTTTAACAAATAAGCTAGAAAGTCATATTGTGTCAAGTTCAGCTTTAGATTTTTCAGAAATTAAATAAATGGATTTAATTGGATCAATAAATTTTTCATCTGTAAAGAATAATTCTATTCAATAAAACATGATTACTTTTCAAATCCTGCAGCGTATTTCAGGGAATGGCATAAAAATATGCATAGCTCATTTTCTCGAGTAATTCTTGAAAGTGTATTTGTCAGTTAAATGCCACATTTTCTAAGATGCATATTAAAGTTTTCAAGTTAAAAACACCAGATTGGTTACATGTTATTTTAAATAAGATAATGTTATGTAGCTCCTCAAATTTTGAAAAAATTAGAACATTTTGGAAAAAGTTTTTAGAATTTTTTTCATTGGTAATGAATGGTGTACTTATACTGTACAAGCATGTACATATTTTGTATAAAATTTCTTTGATAGCTGTTAATTAAAAAAAACATAAAAGGTTATTTGAAAAAGAATTTGTCACTATTATAAGGGACTCTCTGAGGTAATATTCAGCATAAATATTTTGTGCATATAAACATCTTTTTTTATTGCATGTGGGAACTGAAAGATTTTTCGATACAGTGAGTGATGCTCTGTATGTTTATTAAGTGTACATGCAGATGGCCAACAATAAACTTCTTAGATGTGTTAAAACTTAGTTTGAAATATTAAAAATTTGATTTATTCATATTGTTTTACCTAGCAGTAGAATAAAAACAAATCAAATAATGCTCTCGTTTAGATCCCAGTGATTTGTATGACATCAGTAATTTTAGCATGAATTTGACTAAAAATTCATGCATTTATGTTCTTTTTTTAATTTTAATTATGCCATGTGAATTCTGCGTAGAAAATTTATTGATCTAAATCGATAGCTTTCTAATTTATTCATATCGATTGCAGTCGTATGATCACAACTGGAGTAAAAGTAGCTAGCTTACCAGATCCGCCGTTCGAATTTAGCGTGGTAAGTTACTAACATGTATATAACATGCTACATTTCTTTATAAGGCAACATATTTAATCTATGCTTTTTCTGGAAAATGTCAGACACAAATTGCCACGATTTGTCGGCAGCTAAATATCCCGAATATTACATTATTTTATTATTATACCAACTAATAGGTATAGTAAAATTTGGTTGTATCATGTAGAAACTGTCCATATGTTTTCTAGAAATGCTGCTTGTAAATACTTGCACTAGTGCTTAGCCTTGGCTTTATTTAAGCCTCATTGCACCTTCTCCATAGCTATGCCACAGTAACGTGTATATTTAACATTGACAAATGCCCTCATAGTACATTGTCAAAGGGAAATCTCACCCCTCTTTCTTATTACGTTATAGATTTCAAAGCATCATTGACTATTGTCTTTTTTATGTTGGAAATTGATCTTGCAGCGTTATTAACTGTCTTTGATGTTCATGTGTGTGCAGGTTGATGTCGGTGGACAGCGTAATGAACGTAAAAAATGGATTCATATCTTTGATGACGTGAAAGCAGTCGTATTTGTCGTCAGCCTAGCAGGGTATAACCAAGTTATGTTTGAAGATACAAACAAAAATCGACTCAAAGAGAGTCTCGAACTGTTTGAACAGGTTGTATCAAACCCGCTGTTCAGTTCAGCACATATGTTTTTGCTCTTGAATAAGAAAGATTTGTTTGAACAAGAAATAAAACATACAAGCTTACGAGTATGTTTTCCAGAGGTGAGCAGTTTTCTAAACTTTGCTATAAGCATATATATAATTTCTGCAAATGGGCGTCAATAAAACATAACAAAAAAACACTTGAGAAAAATTATTTTTTTGGGAATTCAGAAAAATGTGACAGTTCGTAGAGACAATGCCAAGTTGTAATTTCAAAAATTTATCAAGTACTATCTATTTATGTATGTATAAATGCCATTTTCCTTTTTTAGTGTCTGCTAATTATTTTTCGGTTATTTTGTAAATTTGTATGCATTGATCAACTTAGATAGTTTGTTGGGCTGACTATTTTTTGCATTCATTCAGCCTAAACTTCTTATGAATTGTTATTTATTCTATTGCCAAATTTTCTTTAATCATCTATGGTCGTACTTTTACTTATTATCTCTACATAAAAATAATTTTTTAGGAAATCCTTATTGCATTGGAAAATTTCATACCTTTGAAGATGTATAAGAATTTCCGGAATTATTGAATTCATCAGGATCATGAAATTTATCCATTATGTCCGAAATTTGTTGAACCCAAAAAAATGTTAAGGGAAGCTTGGACACAATATGGCTTTTTTGTTCATGTGCTAAAAGTAGATATATTAGAAGCAAATTCAATACGTCTAATGTACCTTACTGAATGCAATAATACAATTACACGCCACTTGAGTAATATTCTAGAACAATATATTTTTACCTACGTATCTCATCGTTCTATCTGAAATCCAGAGTTAACTAATAATAATTGGAACTTTTCATTTACTTGCTTTAAGTAAAATTTGTTAGAATCAAATTCATAAAACCCTAAATATTCTTCTGTATGTATGCTTGCAGTACTCTGGAGAAGAAGGAGTTGTACGGCCAGCAATTGCATTCATAGAGGAAAAATTTCAAAATATTATGGCTCAAGTTTGTCCTGGAAAGCCATTAAACTCCTGTGTCATGGCAGCTCGGTGAGTTTATAATTACACGTTAATACAGTTAATATTTCATAAACCAATATTGTCAGTAACACGAAAGTTATCAGTTAATCGAATATATCGGGTTAGATGTATCAATTTATGTTGGGAAATGCAGTCGGAGGAAGGATGAGGGTATCACATAATAGTAGAAAGTATCAACTGCATATACAATAGGAACCATCAATCCAATATCAATATGATATATGATATATTATAGAGCGATAATATCCACAAAATTCGTAAAATATTTTGATGCACTAGAACTTGGTGATGTCAGCTTTATGCTTCTTGAGCACTGGTCTTACTTAAGGATCATTCTTATAGTTTGATTTACTATTCTTATAACTATTTCAGTTCATTAACTGTGTAAACATCTTGACGTTAAATTATTGGTTTCACATACAAATCATCTTGGCAATTCAATTCAGTTCATTATCCGTATAAAATATATCATTGAAGTTAAGCTATTTATGAATAAAATCTGTTGCAGCAATGATGTGAATGTTTCTGAGTATTCAAATGTCTTGACAATTTGAATATGGCTAATTTCAAAATGTTACTAATTGATGATTATTTGCGATTTAGGGTACGGATGGAATGTCGCCAAGGATGGAATGATATAGTTCAAGTTATTAAAGGCTCAAAAAGTACAAAAAATAAACTAACATTATCAAGGCATTCTGTTGGGAATAGATCAGAGCAAAATTCTGCTTCATTTTAGTGCACACGAGTATGTACATTTTCTTGGCATGTACGTGTACGTATCAAGAACTGCCGAATATGACGTTTTTTTTTAACTCCGATGGATATCATGGAATATCAGTTATCATGTATTTTTAATTGGAGTTATCTGTTTTTATACTTTTTTAAACAATTCAAAATATAGATAATGTAAATGATGAAATAACTATGAAAATAATAATAATACAAATATTTTCCAAAATATTCTTTGTAAATAGGCATATACTACTACCTGCCTACATTCGCACATTTTAGTACATAAATCATATAAACATAAATTAGCTTTAGTTTGTCACATGTTTTCATCATAATATTAACTTTGTAAAATGTATTGACATAAGAATTGATCTAATTAAAGTAAATGCATATATGGTAAAATGTAAGCAGAGTCATCAAGTAATTTTAAATCTCAACATGTAAAATTCTCAAAGAAAAATATAAATTTTAATTAAACCATCGAACATTTTGGTATATTGAAATAAAACTAAATAAATCAAACCTTGGAGTTATGTTAATATGATTGTCATTAACTAAACGAAGATAAGATTTGTGCAATATTTATATATTGCATCATTTTATAATACAAGTGCTCTGCTCTTATTGGTGAAAAGGCCATTCTAATATCTTTCTAAATCTCACCGATTTGAAATTGAAACATTTTAACCCTTCAAAAATCATTCTACAACTAAGTCTTGCCACAAAAATAAATTATAATGAGCTGAAAAATATCAAAAAAAATGTTAACCAGTTTGTATTTAATTTCAACTACAATCTATTTTTCTCATGAAAACCTTCTTTATTCATATAACTGTTTTCATATTTCAACTACTATACATTCATAGAATGAAGATAATTCAAAGTGTACCATAATTTGAACAATAAATTGATAAAAAATAAGGTTTATTTCTATCATGATTATTTTCCAATTCAAAATTAGAAATATCATTCTGTACCTATTTTGGTCTGTAATTTAAATAAATTCATATTCTAATTGAAGAGTTTAAATTGTCATAATCATAAATCAATTGAATATAGTAAAGCATTTCTTCTTATTATCTGTGTACTATATCACTTCTTTGTGAATCAAATGATTCAGAATTAAGTTTATTGAGCAAAATTTTTGCGTGAAAACATAACTTCAAGCCAAAGAAGGATTTAAGGGCTGTTATGTTGACGATTAGAAGTTCAATGTTGACAGAATTCAGTAAATAAAAGCTGGCTTAGCTAAAAGTCTTCATGTTAATGAACTACAAAGATTATATGCTGGCAAATGAATAAAAAAATCTACTCAGCAGTCTACTGGCTCAAACTGCAGTGATGTTGGCAAAGCGCTAAATCATAATAAAAGTGATTTTTGTAGTATATCCAAGATTTCTAGGCTTAAGAAAAGAATTGACTCAAATGTTGAAAAACTTAAGAGCTCAATGGCAAGTTTTGAATTGCGCTTGTCCGTAGCCTTATGAGTAGCAATCCAAGCCATGTTACAAAGGGCTTCTTAAAACATTGTAACAATAGTAAGCATGTCAGTTTGGCTATTACATAAAAGATGCATCTTAACTTCAACACAAAGCATAGAAAAATGCATATTAACTTTAAAACAAAGCATAGAAAAATGAGTTGCTGGATTAGTATGGTCACTACTTTTAGATGGAATCTTTCCAAATATACATTTTATTTCATTTTTATAAGGAACAAGAATAATCTTGTGTAAAATAGTAATGTTAATTTTAATCACTAGTTAATAATTTTGTGATGGTGCAGGCTCTTTTTTTCTGAAATTGGAATCTTCAAAAATGTAACTGAAAACAAAAAATTGGCTGTTTATGGTGTTCTCAGAGTAGCAATAAATGGTAAAACTTGTGAACTTTCTGAGAAGTTGAGAATCCATATATACATTTACTAGAAGGCTTCAAAACAGCTATGCAATTGAACTTCAGTATGTAAGCTTTGTACTGTCCACCGGCATAAGACCAATGTTTTTTTATCATAGAAAGAGATTGCCTTGAATCCAAGGTATAGACAAATTTACAGTAATTGTTTACAATTAATCAAAGCAGATGGAAAACATAGTACCTGGGCAACATTAGTAAGCTTTTGAAATGACTCAGAAACATTGAGGAAATGAAAAAGAGTCATTACCAATTTAATTCTTTGTAATTTGCATAAAATTGGCATCACAGTTACTGTCTCATGAAACTTAATACCTTCATTAATTATATGCTAAATGTTGAAAAAATATTGAACCTGATTAGCAACCAGGACTATTAGTCACTAAAGTTAGCATTTTAAAGATAAAATATATGTTTTGGGCTCAAGCTTGTTTAAATTTCTAGTACATCTTAACAATAGGTGTACTAATCAGTTTTTTTAAAACAAGACACCTGGGAAAAAGGTATCATGAACTAATCTCAGTGCATTGAATTTTTAGTTTAGGACCTAATGGATCTTTTTGCTAAACTCTACTGAAAATATATATCCTTGAATGACTGCGACTATGTGATTTTTCTTTGGAAAAACAAAAAATATCCTAACTCAATGTAGTTTAATGGAAAAGTAGGTAAAATTGTTTCGGTGGAACTGTTTGAAAATCTACTGCTAAAATCAGCTAAAATAAGAATGAGGGGGAGAGGGGGAGCAGCTTGCAAATATTTGTTTGATGCTAAAATCTTCTCATATGAGTTGGACTTTCATCTCCACTAAGTTATTTTTTTAGTTGAATTGCATCTGTTCATCTGGTAAATTTCAGTTTTTTTATTAATGTAGTGATAATGACACGTGCAAGGTATGGATAAGTTTTGGAGGAAGATATTAAGCACAGTAAATTAACAGTACCTAAGCTACTGGTGCAATATGAGAGATTCCATATTCAATATAATGCTTGTCAAACTCACTAGTTAAGCTTATGGTAAAGAAATAATACGGTATTTTCACCAAGCTGAATTTACAATGAGGAGATTCACAGCAGGGCAATCAGTTGGAAAACCTCTGCAGGAACTGCTTAGGATCAAATTCATTAACAAGCCTTATGAGAGTTAGAACTCAGTGGCTTTAGAAAGTACCTCCTCCTTGGGATAATGAGCTATTTGTTGGAGGTTCATTCTAACGGGAGTAGATTTTAAAGGGGATGTGATGCTTATGGAATGCATATAATTTTCAGTTTTTTTGCCAATGGCCAGATCAAGACTGCTTAAATTTAATTTACTCCATTATGTTAAAGCTTCTTTTGCTATTATCAATGTCAGTAGATGTGGCCATTGTTGATTCACAGTTGTAATTTGTAAGTGTTAAATTACAATAGATAATAAAGTATTTTGAAGCATTTCTGGGGTGCATGATGATAATCGACGAAAATACATATGATTATCACTGTATTCAATCACTTTTGTTCTATTTTGGTCGTAATTTTATGTTGAGACTGTATCAGTCACTTTCGAACTTTTCATCGGCAATCGACAGAGATCTATGACTACCTACTGAGGAAAATTTTCTTTCAATGATATTCGAGATAGTAAAACTTTGAATATAGCGAAATAACTAGTTTGTTTGAGACACATAACTTTTGAACAACTTATGGGTTTGACCAGAGCTAGAAGCTCCGGCCTCCACGCAAAGCATTAGTCATCAATGGAATGTTGGACGAAGATGGGGAAGCGGACTCAGAAGACCAATTGGTTAATGCAGTTGTTGGTGCCATAATATTCTCATGGGCTCTAGGAGTGATATGTCGTAACGTCATCAAGGGCGCGCTTCCTATAGCTGTGCCATACACTGGCATTCTGCTCATTTTCGGCATTATCATCGGTGCTCTACTAGTTTTTGCTGGCGATGCCGTTGAAACAGATTTCACTTATTTCTTACTACACGTTGTGGATGTTAATCCTGAGATCATGTTTTTCGCTGTCTTTTGCATTCCTGTTTTCAACACTGCGTTGCATTTGGATGTTAATATGTTACTTCGAGAGTTAGGGCACGTGCTTATTCTTTCTCAACTAGGGGCAGTGATGTCCACAATTTTTATTGCCTTGTTTGCCCACTATATTATGCCTTATGACTTTGATTGGATGACATCACTCTATTTTGGCGCGATATGTAGCGCTACCGACACGGTCGCTGTGGTCTCAAAACTGAAAGAAAAGGGCACGCGTTCTAGACTCTACATATTAGTTGAAGCAGAAGCTCTTCTTAATAACAGCGCTATGATCATCCTGTTTAGTGCTTTTTTCAACTCCTCCGTTGATATCCAGAGCGACGAACCACCATTCATTCTTCTTCAAATTCTTCGTCTTTCATTGGGCGGTGTATTGCTGGGCTTTTTGGTTGGCGCCTTGACATCTTATATTATTGGATATATTCTCGAAGACCATTTGTCAGAGTTAACTGTCACAATAATTTCGTGTTTTTCAGCGTTTCTTATCAGCAATGCAACAGGTTTACATGTAAGCAGTATCACTGCTGTAATTACATGTGGGTTGTATATGTCTGTTTATTGTATTCCCAGAATATCAGTACCAATACAAAAACCATTATGCGAGTTATGGGGGTTGATGTCATTTCTTTCGCGAACTCTTGTTTTTTTCATTGCTGGACTTACAATGTTTGAAAAAGTATATGGAGAAAACATATACATTTCAATTAAAAAATCAGATTGGTTTTATCTGTTTTTACTCTACGTATGGGTTTATTTGTCTCGTGCAATGTCCATACTTTTGTGTTATCCATTGCTCAGAATGACTGCAGTTGCCGATACAATCAATTTTGAAACGAACGTGAAGCATTTAGCTGCTCTCTGGTGGTGCGGTGTTCGTGGCATTCTCGCTTTAACACTTGCCACAATAGTTGGCTTAAACTTACTAAATGAAGATGGTGTTGGAAGTATAATTCTATTTCATACATGCGGCCTTGTTGCGCTGAGTTTGCTTATCAATGGCTCGACAGTCGAGTTTGCATTGCGATTAATTGGCCTAGACAAAAATGAAGGCGATGAAATATCTAATGAAGTATTCTCACGCGCATGTACTGCAGTTGAATTGAAATTAGACAGTGTAGTCCAAGAACTTAAGAAAGATCGTTTTTTGGGAGATTCTGATTGGTCCATTGTTTGGCGATATATCCCAGTTATGACCTCTGCTACGTATTGGAACAGAGTGAGATACGGAAAAATTAAACTTGCAAATGGTGAAGAGAACTTTAATACGTCTCAAGAGGAATCTCATTTGTCTAACAGTTTTTTTAGAAGATTGATTTATAACATGTTTTTCGTTCGAGCTGCAGCTGATTTAGCAATTGCCAGACAATTTGGACACCTACCTCCTAGACTTCGAGATGTGTGGCAGCATTACCATAGAATATATGGTAAGGAACGTGAAGTATCATTTTCTCTAAGAGGTGAAGATTTCGAAGCAATATTGGAGAATAATGTAAATAGTGATGTTGGAAATGAGCAATATCAAAGTCTTGACGGTACCATGCATTTTTCTCCGAACCAAAAAGT
This sequence comes from Vaucheria bursata, assembly GCA_032358265.1. Lineage (NCBI taxonomy): Eukaryota > Xanthophyceae > Vaucheriales > Vaucheriaceae > Vaucheria > Vaucheria bursata. The sequence goes on along the minus strand of JAULBW010020092.1, from coordinate 4,846 downwards.
AAATGCAGATATTCATGATTTATCTAAAGAATTTCAAAATCGGACGCTAGATGATAGCCACAAAAGCTTAGCAGGCCGGCCAGATATTGAAGATACTTCTGAAAACCGAGAATTGAGAACGGAAACTTCTAAGAAAGTTCCTGGAATTTTATATTCTCCTACACCTGATAAGTCGAATAGAGTGAGCCTTGTGAGTCATACATTGGGTCCTCATCCTGATGCGGTACTTCAAGAACTTAGAACATTGAAAGAGGATACTATGCTTTCGAAGGATAAACTTCAGCAGATTGAAAATCGATTACGAACGGCTGAGAGATTGGCGGATAAATTCATGAGCGATCGCAGACCGTCATTGGGACAAAAGTTAAATAAGAAGTATGATGTGTTTGATGGAAAGATAGGGCTAAGGCAAGATTTTTTTCAGGTATCGAGGCAGCATGTTTGAATATGGCTTTACCCTTGTTTTCTATTTGAATATTTTTCAAGAGTGTCGTACATTATCACTTCTTTTAGTAAGACTAAATTTCTTATTTTAGTATTTATCCTTGTTAATTGAATAAGTTGTTTTCTATTTGAAAAATTCTTTATTTATTTGAGTTGTCTACATATTTATCTATTTTTTCATTTTCCACATTTTTTACTAGTATTTTCATGTTAATAAATTTACTAAGAAAAATATTTATAAGCTTATTATTTGTTTCAGTATGAGAGTTCACTTATCATTTAAAAGATTCGACAAGTATGCACGCTTTTTTTTTATTATTTAGAATTTAATGTTGCAAAATACCAACCTAACGATTCAAATCTTAGGCCGCATCAATCGATGCATTTTCATGCTAAAATTTAAAAAATATGAAAACAAGTTTCATCTTACATAACTCCCGATCTGTTGAATATGGCACTGTTCGGATTGGATGGATTGTTCATTCATTAGTAAGCTATTCAACAATACCTTTTAAGGTTGACCAGTCAAATTTACGCATTTTAAATTTTTATGAAATTTACTGGTCGGAAAAAGCTGATACTTTAGGATTCTTACAAGAAACACTCTATTGTTTTTTTGCATTAAATTTTTATATGGAATTTTGTATGTTTAGGACAATACAAATTTGAATTACTTCATGGATATGGGTGAACATGCTGAAATTAAGCAAGCTTCTCCTCAAGCCAAACAAAATGTACATCAGCTTTCAGAAGTGCGTCTGAGATTCATCACTGCAGTAAAAGCTAATTATGTTATCAATTACAAAAATGGATGGCTGACAACGAGCGGATTACAGGTAGATTTTATAGAACTTTGATCTGATGGCTCTAATCCACTCGAAACAGTCATCATGATGATAATCATACATAGGGCAGTAATTTGAAAAACTAAGTCATAACTTGAGTTCAAATAAAAATTTTCGATTTGTGTTCGTTTACATAATATGTATATATCAATTCAAGTTTTGTATGTTTCAACTAAATGTATGAAATTTTAAATTTTAGGTCTTATTGGATAATGCTGATGAGCAACTTGATCAAGGGCATGATGATGAACCTCTACGTGAATGGAATCGATTGCAAGTTTCATTCACACTTCCTGACTATCAAATTGCTGTTGCTAGTGCATTGCGACATACGCCATTCTTAGGTCAAATTGTTGGAGGATGGGTTTTTGAAAAATTGGCTTTTGTGTTCATGCTAGCAAAAAATTTCATTCTTGCACATGAAAATATTGACATTTTAGATGTTTTGCCTGAAGGTAATGGATTATTTTAGTTCTAGCTATTGGCCATCTCTGTGGCCAAGGTTTTTTCGTGGATTTCAGTGAAATAACAAATAATAAATGTCATCAGCCTCTTGTACGAAGTACTGTAGCTCTGAATACAATGAATTTATCGGGCCTAAACATGGCACAAAATGGCTTTTTTGCCTATTCGCTATTAGTGAATATTCGTCTAAATCGAACTTGCTATATCGTACGTTGACTGTATAGCATGTATATAAGCTACTTCGTATAAAATTGGTTCCTTCATATAACTGAACCTTACAGCATCATAACCCAATATTAAAAACTTGGTAATTTTCTAAGAAGGTCTGAAACTTCTATGCATTTACCATTATGTCACCATGTTGGTCAACCTGAAGGGTTTTTATATAATTTGTTGGGCCAATCAAAAGTGTTTGCATGAAAACTAAATCAAAGTGTATGTATGTTGGCAAATCGAAAGTGTTTGTTCATATTCTTTTATTCAGGTATGGCAACCGAACAGCTTGCATTAGAAAATGCAATGCAGTTGGAAGAAGCAACTCTTTCACTTAAAAGTCAACTATTAGCATTTCCCGAAGTAGCACGATCTTTGAAAACTCAAGTTAGCGCTCGTTTCTTGTTGCACAAACATAAGGAATTCGTCCAAGAGCTTATTAGCGGCGGGTTCATGAATGACTGGGAGGGAGAATCGCTACTACATCAGAATGCAGTATCACACACTTTACTACACGACCATCCTTATGCAGACCATCTACCTCCAAGATCAGTTATTTTAAGCAAAGTTCCTTTTTTAAGACACCTTTCATTCGACGATTTGCTTCGGATTGTTGAAGATGAATCTTGCTGTTCGGAGCAATACCACGGGTCAAATGTCGTGTTGATTCGAAGTGGAGAAAAGTCTCAGGGGGCTTCTAAAGTTTTGGGTACGGGGGGGTGGTATTACATTGTTCATGGGACTGTTCATATGGTTAGTGAAACTGAAGCGAAAGGTCGGCGTGAACAAGTTTTGCATGCTGGAGCGGTTTTCGGTATGACTGATGAGATGCTTGGAAGGCCTTATCGCGGTACATATAGCACTGCCTCTTTTGTCCATTTAATCTTCTTCGACAAGCAAAAACTTTTGGACATTGCGTTACATAATGATGATTTAAATAAGGGTATATGGCGAACTGTTGCAGTGACAGTTCTCCGAAAGTTCATCGAGTTTTCCCGAATGCGACTTAATGAATTACATAAGTTGATTTATTCGAGTGAATTTGTCGATTTGAGCAAAGATGGTGTGGGGGAAGTAACAAATGAAGCTGCACTTCGTGTAGAACAAATTCGATCCCGTTTGAGGAAAAGCTATAATGGCGCATCGATGATAAATAGTCCTGAGCCGCAGAACGATGATGGTACAATACATATCAAGCGCATGACTCGAGATCCAAGTGGAAATAATTTAAAACAAGCATTGAAACAAATGGGACTTTTTGAAGATGAGGGTGAAGTAATCGAGTCTGGTATGACGCCACCTAAAATGCAGGGACTGTATAAGGCAATTTCTTCTATGCTAAAAATAGTTGAAATCGATAACAGCTGTTATGCATTAATCCTAACAGGACAATTGTTGCCCCGACCAGCTACAGAATTACTTCCTGGGGTTGAAGGTCAATCTTCTCCGTGTCTTTTGACGAATGTTGAAGGTCGATTTGTTCTTTCGAGCGATGCAAAATTGTTCTTAATTCCAGTTAGCGCAGTCAATAAGTTTCGACGAAAAGATCCAATGAATTTTGATAGAAATACTCCAAAAGGACTTAAAGATCATGCAATTCATAGAGCTAGAGGAATCGATCCAGCATCTTTAAGCATATCGAAACCAAAGAACCATCATAATTCTAAGTATCCACACAGTGAAACGATAAACCATTCCAGTAGTGATTTACCTCCTTTGTACAGCAAATATGCTGGGTCTGACCAATCAAAAGTTTGGGAAATGCCTGCTATTCAAGAAAAATAAGTGTTTATAGATTCAGATATTCTTGGTGTGAGATTTATCATCCGCAAAATTGAACACATAAATAATATCACACAGAAATTTTCGATTCACAGGGCACTACTTCTTAGTTTTTCTGACTTTAATATTTTTTTATCATATATGTTGGTCTTATATTGTTATTCAGTGAAATTTTGTGTAAAGTCTCAGATCAACTACTGTTCTTAATAATAATACAAAAATAGACTATAATTATTTGATTAAAATAAAGTCTTTAATTCATTGTATTAAAGAGATCGAAAAAGTTTTAAAATTAATAAATGTTCCTTGAAAGCAAAAAAAATCTGAATTAAATTCTGAGAAATGTAATATTGCCTGTTTCATTGATATTTAATCGCGATGACAAGTGCACAGGGTTTATAACACCAATCCGGCTGTAAAATGTCCGCATGGTTCAAAGATTTATTGAATTTCATTTCATTTAGTTACAAACTAGAAATTTATATTATGGCTGTGAAAATGGAGATTCGAACATATAAAACTTGGCAGAATATAAATCCAAGTATATCATATCAGAGAATTTGTATGGCAAACTTCAGCAATTCTGGGAACAGGTCTATTGGCTAAGCATTAAAACTTTCAATGGACAAAACCTGTCTCTGGAGAACTTTAAAAATTAATTAATGTAAACATATGCATGCAGAATGTGCTAAAAAAAATTGATCGTTTATTGGTGAAACGTTGGAATTGAACAAGTTTGAGTGCATGACAATTATTGTGCAAACTTTGAACTTTTATCGATTATAAATTTTTAGATATAGCTACAAATATTTGATTAGATTCAAATTTATTACGATTCTCTACAAGTAACAGCAGAAATAGATAGCAGATCTAAAATATGCAGAAAATTGTATACATTCAATTTTTTCATCTGGACCAATATAAAAGTTGAGTTTCTTTCAAAGTTAATAAAGAGTCTGCAGTTAAAATGCTTGAGTCTGCTTTTGAAATATATTATAATGAATCTAAAAAACTTAAAACATCAGTATAATATACATGGGTAAAGTGTAAAATAAAATGAAAAAGATTTGAATTGAAAACCAAGAGTAAAACAGTGC